>PVKU01007001.1:0-94129 GCA_004027475.1 Anoura caudifer | reverse complement strand
TCAGTGGGGACATGGATAAAAATGATCTTTAATGAGAAAATTAGTTCTGCCAACACCCAGGAGTCTGGGAAACAAGAAATCCTGGTTTGACACCATCCACAGGCTCTGGAAGTGGTTCCTGGAAACTTGGATGTGGTTTGGGGAAAATGAGTCAGGCTGCATTGGCCACTCACCTGGAGGCCCCCCTCTCCTCCACTTCCCCCACTTCTTGGTTTGATGGGTCTATTTGATGTTGGTTACAGAACCTGGTTTTGAGGTTCTCTAAATTACCCCTCCCTTCAACATTCGACCAGATATCTGGGTATCTGTTATATAGCAGGCACTGTGGGCACAGGTCTGGGGATAGAAGTGAAATTAGACTTTGATGAGGGGGATGATTGAATCCCACACCTTTGGGATGGTAACTGGCAGGGGCTGGCAGGTAGCAGGGAGAGGTGCCCGGTGTTGGGAGGGTCTGTAATGGAGAATCACATTTGGCCAATGAATTTCGGGAAGGCTTCTTGAGGGGAGTTACAATGGAATTGCTATCTGAAGGTATAGAAGAAGTTAACTGGAGGGACAGACAGAGGCAGCAGCTTGTGGAAAGGCCCTGGGTTGGGCCAGGGAGCATGCCACATTTGAGTGAATGAAGAAGGGCGGTCTGGTGGAAGAGAGGGTGAGAGGGGTCGGATCACATGAACACTTGGGAGGCTGTGTAACAACTTACCCCAAACTGACCATGGCTTAAAGCAATAGAAATTTGTTCTCTCAGTTTTGGAGGCCATAAATCAGTCTGAGCAGGCATCAGCAGGGCTGGGCCTGCTCCAAGGGCTCTGGGGGAGGATCCTTCCTGGCCTCTCCTAGCTTCTGGTGGCTCCAGGTGTCCCTTGCTCTTGGCCACATCATTCCAATCTCAGCTTCATCTTCCCCTGGCCTTTCCCTCTGTGTCTTCTAGGTCAGATCTCCCTCTGTGTTTCTCTTGTAAGGACATTCGTTGTTGGATTTAGGGCCCAGTGGATAATCCAGGATTATTTCATCTCATGATTCCTAATTTAATTAAACCTTCAAGGACCATTCCCTCCCCCCGCCCCCCACCCAAATAAGGCAACATTCACAGGTCCCAGTGGCTATATCTTTTGGGGAGGTAGACATTTGATGTTTGTTCTATGAGCCTTAGGAAGCCTCTAAAGGGTTTTAAGTGAAGATGTGGCAAGACCAGCTTTAAGGTTTAAGAGTTTTTTCTTTCGCAGCACGGCGAGGGCTGGTGAGCAATCAGGCTCAGTCGAGGGGTTTTCTCCTCAATCACTTGGCGGGAGGTGATGGTGGCTTTTCCTGAAGCAGTGGAGGGAGGGATGCTGAAAAGTGAGTGGAGGTAAACCGGAAGATCCTTTTTGCCATCCAGAGTCATTTATTCAGTGTTGCCCTGTCTGATGGCACCGACGTGGCGAGTTGCACAAAAACCCATAAGAGGACATTTTAGACGTTTGAATGAGCCGTTCTCCCTTCCCTGAGAGGTGCCGACGTTGCTTCCACACCCACAGCTGTCCCTGTCAGGTGGCCTTCTGGTGAATACACGCTTTCTTCTGTGCAGTTAATAGCGTCCTCACCTAGTTCAGACCACGCTATGGCAGGAAGCCAATTAAAGCGTGGGCAGGCTTTCTCTCTCTCTATCTATCTCCGTAGCATCTTTATTTTTCACTGACTTATTATTTTGTTTTATAACAAGCAGGCCAGTCGTGTGCAGAAAAAAATAAATAAGAAAGGCAATCTGGTGCTGACTCTTGGTTGCATTTGATTTGCATTTCATTAAGGGCCTCCCTCCACTGTGGTGCTGAGGTCAAACCATGGCTGGGGAGGCAAAGCGGTAGATGGACAAGGATGGTCACTGTCGCACAGAACGCATAGGAGGCAAGTGGAGGGAGCGAGGCAGATGGTCCAGCCCAGAGGCAATGGGATCTTGATGGAACTGTGCTCCAGCTCTCCTCTACCAGCCTGTAGCTGTATGGCCTTGGGTAGGCCACTCTGTACCTTGTCTGTAAAATGGGAGAATAAGATTACCCATGTTGTGGGGCTGATGGGAGAATTAAGTGAGAGGATGCACTGACAATACTCAGGAAAAGGGTAGTGATTATTATAACCAACATTTTACATAAAAGTGGTGATGTTGGTTTGTTCATAGGCATTTATTTGTTGACTGTCTAGCAAGTGCCATGCCCTATCACAGCTGCCGGGCTGAAGGCAGAGCAGAACATCCAGAGGCCCTGTCCTCCTGCTGCTGGGGCAGATACCCCAGAGGCACGTAGCCCAATAGATCTGCACAGTACCAGGTGATGACAACAGCCCCAAAGAAGATGGGAGCCAAGGAAAGGGGGTAGAGAGTGGGACTGGGGAGAGACCGTCCAGTTCGGGTGCAGTGTTTGGGTGCAGCCCTTATGAAGCCGTTGGAGCACAGAACTGAGCAAAATGATGGAACAAGCAGTAGGGATTTCTGTGGAAAGAGTATTTCAGGTGAAGGGAATGGCATATGCAAAGGCCCTGAGGCAGCTTGTTAGGACTGTCGCAGCCCCAGGTGGGAGACTAATAAACATGAAGGGGTATAATGTCTGGTGGTGCTTGGAGAAAATCAAGGTGGATGAGGGATGGAATGTGAGCTAGGGGACTTCTGGAGGCTTTTGCGGGGTAGGGGTTGCAGCAGGGAAGGTCTCTCTGGGGTACTTGATGTTGGGACTGTGCACGTTTGACTTGTGTTCGGGAGCTGCTCTGTAGAACAGCTGGTCAGCTGCAGAACGGGGTTCTGAATTTCATTGCTGCCCCTAGACCCACACCCCAAATGGCTTTTGACCTAACCATGCTAGGACAGAGCCCACCCTCTTGCACAGAAGAGAAGTCCAAGGTACAGAGAAGTGATTCTGAGTTTGTTGGACTCCAACCTGCATTTTTCTTGGCATCTGTGGCAAAACTTAGCTCAGGCTGTTCTAAGACGGTTATGGCCATGATTGCTTTGGAAAGTCAGTACACACTGTGCTTCTGAGCCATCCACTCTCACTGGGGTTCACCGTACACCGGTTTCCTTACAGTGCAGATAATGTGTTAGCCATGGGTGGAGGCATGGGGCCCCACAGAAATCAGGCTGGGCCCCAGCAGCCTCCCCAGGGTGGCAGATGGCACTTTGCTGAACTTCAACAGACCCGGGTTTTACAGCTCCTTTGCTAATGGTCATAAACTTGGCATTTGCTTTTGGTACTTGGGGAGCCCTGGACCGCTAACTAAATTGGATCTGAGCAGGTGGAGAGCACACAGCCAGGTATGTGACAGCTGTGGGGAAAGTGGCAGGGAACAGACTCGCCACCCGATGGCTTCTCTCACTGTCAGCTGTCAGCTTTTCCCCCTTCCCCACCCCCAGCTTCCTTCTCCCACAGAATGGGGCCCTGCCCCTCCCCGAGCCCGGACCCTCCCTTAGGCTTCTCAAGGAGAAGTGGTTACCTGTCCAAGTGTGTCTGTCTGTCTGTCTCCTCTTTCCCTACAGGGCCCTTCTCCCATTTCACTTCTTCATATTAGAGGATAAACGATCCACTTGCTAACACATTTTCAAAATTGTGATAAAGTACACATAACATCAAATTTGTCGTTTTCACCGTTTTTAGGTGTACAATTCAGTGCCTGAAGTACATGCACGTGATTCTTCGGCCGTTGCCACCTCCCATCTCCAGAACTTTTTCCATTTTCCTAAACAAACTCTGTCCCCATTAAATGCTACCCCCCACTGCTCTCCCCTCTCCCAGCCCCCGGAAATGACCTCTTGACTTTCTATCTCTGTGACTTTGGCAACTCCAAGCACCTCCTGTAAGTGGAATCACACAAGACTTGTCCTTTTGTCACTTTATTTCACTCAACATCATGTCTTCAAGTTCATCCGTGTTGGAGCATGTGTCAAAATTTCCTTCCTTTTAAGGTTGAGTAATATTCCATTTGTATGGATGGGCCATGACTTGTTTATCCATCCATCCATGGACGCACATTCGGGCTCTTTCTACCTTTTAACTACTGTGAATAATGCTGCTCTGAGCAAGTGTGAATGTGTATTTGTTTGAGATTGGTAGTTCTTTTGGATCCATATCTCAGAGTGGAGTTGCTGTATCATATGGTAATTCTGTTCAACTTTCTGGAGAATTATCAATTTTCTCCACGTTGCTGCATTATTTTACATCCCGCCTCCCATCCCCCAGCCATGTTCCTGTTTCTCCACATCCTCATCAACACTTATTTTCCATTTTTTTAGTTAGAGCTACACTGGTGGGCTGCACAGGATCTCCTAGTGGTTTAATTTTCATTTTGCTAATGACTAATGATGTTGAGCATCTTCCCATGTGCCTGTCGACTGCCACTTGTGTGTCTTCTTTGGACAAATGTCAAGTCTCTTGTCCATGTTTTTCATTGGGTTGGTTGTCTTTCTGTCTCTACTCCACATTCGTAGTCCCTCCTTCTGTCAAGCCCCACCAGCCAGGTGGTAGCCATGACAACCCGCAGAGGTGAAGCACAGACCTGCAACTTGCCAGGTCTGGCTGGAGCACCACCTCTGTGGGCCTTTGGACAAGCAGCTTCCACTCTCTGTGCCTCAGTTCCCCCTTCTGTACAATGGGGGCATGATCCCCTACCTCCCAGGTGGGCTCTGAAGATTGGACATCATGCTGGGGAAATGTTTATCCCAGTGTCCAGCATGGGGAGGTCTCCAAGAGACAGTAAACTTCTTATTAGCTTGATTTTTACTCCAGCTCCTTGATTTAATTTGCAGCTCATGGCTTGTCCTGTGACGTACACTACCTTCCTTTGCATCCACAGGAGTCCTGGGATGGACGCTGTAGACAGTAATGGAGGCAACCACACAGCACAGGGATTCTGTGAACAGGGGACGGCAGGGACAGGGGGCACTTCAGGAACATCTTGATGTGATGGCTCAGTTTGCACCCAGCATGGCCTTTGGTGGGCAGCAGTCCATCTCTGTCAACCTTCGGAACCTGATACATAATTCATCCAGGTGCTGAGGGGCAGGTGCTTTTGCATATGCAGATAGAAGAGGGGAGGGAGCCTCTCACCCAGGTCCCAGGTGCCTGTGGAGCAGGGTGAGGGCCCATGACTCAGTGCCCACCGCCGCAGCCTTCCTTTGCAGCAGTTAGACCACAGGTTCTGCCATTTCCCAAAGACTTAAAGAGATTTGGATTTGATGTTCCTCCCCCAGTCTGCCTGCTGAGATGCCAATCGCCCTTGGTTCCAGGGCATCATGGAACAAAGTGTCCAGAAGTGCAACAGTTTTCTTCCCACTTTAACAACTCACTTGCTCATCTTCCCGTTTCTCCTTGCACCCTTTTGAGAGTCACCTCTGCTGCATTGCCTACCCACGTCATGCTCCCCCTGTGGCTGTGTCCCTCTTTTGGAGCAAAGGTTCGTAGATTTTCCTCTGAATCAGGATCTGTTTGCCTGGGGTGGGAAAACACCGAGCACAGCATTTATAGATGCAGTTTCCTTGGAGATGGAAACATCTGCCTGCAGACCTGGGAGTCTGCCTGACCACAGGCTGGCTTCTGTATGGGGCGGGGACTAGGCAGCAGATCCCACAGCTCTGGGCAGAAGCCATTGGCCCCGCTTCTCTGTTTTCTGAGCCAGCGAAGTGCCCCCAAGCGAGACCCCTCGGCTGTGACAATGTGAGAATGAGGATTGATTTTTTTAAAAATTGTTTAAAAGATTTTATTCATTTATTTTTAGAGAGGGGAAGGGAGAGAGAAAGGGAGAGAAGCAACATCAATGTGTGGTTGCCTCTCATGCACCTTTAACTGGGAACCTGGCCTGCAACCCCAGCATGAGCCCTGACTGGGAATTGAACCGGTGACCCTTTGGTTCAAAGGTCAGCGGTGCTCAGTCCACTAAGCCACACCAGCCAGGGCTGATATATATTTTGGATCAGTGCCATTTCATTAGCCTGTGTGCTGGCAACAATTATTTTAAGACATTTAAATGAGCAACAAAGCCACATTCCCTTTATACATGCTCGAGTTGTGGGCTTAGGATAACAGTTGAATCGTTAGTTACCCGGGTTAAAAGAGAGAGGCTGGTGTTATTCATTCTTTCAACATCTATTTCTCAAGCTTCTGCTCTGTGCCAGGTGTGTCCCGGGCACCAGGGACACAGTTATTAATGAAACTGCCGTGACCCTCCCTTCCTGGAGTTGATATTTTATTTTTTTAATTTTATTTTTCAATTACAGTTTACACTCAATATTATTCTGTGTTAGTTTCAGGAATGTAGCATAGTGGTTAGACAATTGTATATGTTACGAAGTGATCCCCCCAATATTTCTGCACCCACCTGGCTCTGTACATCTTATTACACTATTATTGACTATATTCCCTATGCTGTTCTTTACACCCCTGGGACTGTTTTCTAACTACCAACCTGTACTTCTGAATCCCTTCACAATTCCTGGGGTCCTTTCACCCAGTCCCCTAGCTCCATCCCCTCTGGCGACCATCAGTCCGATTGGAGTTGATATTTTAGACCAGTGGTCAGAAAATGTGACCCACGGGCCAAAGGTAGCCCACTGCCTATTTTTGTAAATAAAGTTTTATTGGTACACAGCCTTCTTTGTTTTCTTCCATCCCTCCCTTCTCTTCCTTTATTTCTTTTCTGTCTCCTTCTGTCTATTCCATCTTCCTTCTTTTTCCTCTCTCCCATCTCCCTTCCTACTTTCCTTCCTTCTCTCCCTCCTTGCTCTTTCCTTCCTTACAAATTACACATGCATTACACTCGTGGCAGGCATCATCTCTGCAAAAGATCGACACACAGTCAAATGTGGAGGTTCCCCTCACCCCCTTATTTCCGCTGTCTTTCTCAGTGGGAACCTTTCCATTTCTTCCTCTGTGGCCTTAAATACAACACAGAAATATACAGTAAATATATTCAAACACTGTGTTGACGTATTTATACATGTTTACATTTATGCATATTTATATTTGAACAGACAAGATCATACTGTACATGTTGATGTCTCAGAGTTTTTTTCTGCTCATGGAGAACAGGAGTGGGCAAGCCATGGCCCTGGGCTGAATCTGGCCCACTCCTTGTTTTTCTAAATAAAGTTTTATTGGAACACAGCCACGCCCATGAGTTTACATATTGCCCAGGATGGCTTCTGTGATTCAGTAGCAGAGTTGAGCAGTTGTGATGGAGACTGCATGGCCTGCAAAATCTATGTTGACTATCTGGCCCTTTATGGAAAATTTGTTGACTGTGGCAATGGAGGCACCTCATTCATTCTAATGACTGCATAGTGCTCTCAAGTGCAGATGTACCATATTCTATTAAATCACTCCCCTATTAACACATCTACTGCTTTACTCTCCCTTCATGCTCCAATGTGGACCCACTACACTGGGCTGTCTCAGAGGTGCCTCAGTTTTGACATAAACACCGTGGATTTTCCTGATGGGCGGGTGCATGCCATTTGTGGCGTGTGCCATTGTGGCCCTGTGGCTGTCCCGGAGAGCGCCCTTTGGTGATACATTTCCCCTTTTCTTCTGGTGTGCTCCATCCCTGGTCTGGCCTGAACCCTCAGCCTGGTTCGTGGGGAGCCTGAGCGGATGTGGGCATTGTGAGTGGTACTTTGTGACCAGAGCTTCAGCCTGTGCCGAGTGTGCCGGTAGCAGCACAGGCAGGTGTCAGCACCACAGATTTGCCGGGCAGAGCAGTGGCCCCCAGGAGCGTGGCAGAAGTTTTGAAGATCTTGTTAAAATGTAGGCAGATGTCTAGGCCCCCCACCCGAAAGGATCTGAAAAATGCTGGAGTGAGGGTATTAGTCGGACTTAGAAAAAAAATTGAGTTGTAGACTTTTTTAAATGGGAAATTCAGCGTCCACGCTCTGAAGGTTGCAATAGTGATCTCTGGTTGCAAACAGCAGAAGCCAGGTCTTGCTGACTTGATGAGACAGTGAACCTACCTGGAAGATGTGGGGATGACTCTTAGGATTGACAAGAAATCTCAGGAAGGAGCAGGATCCAGGGGTCTTGGGGGTTCTGTGTGTCAGGAATGACTTGATCGGTTTGGGGGAAGTCACCAGTAGGTAAACTGAGCTTCAAAGATTTTTTCAATCATCATGCACCACTCCAGTCAAAATTCATGTTTTCTAGAGAGAATCCAGGTGGTCCAACTTGGCACCTGGTGACTTAGGAGGGGAAGCGTCTGTCCTTCGTTGTCATCCGGATGTGAGTGTGCACAGGGGAGGAGAGAGATTTCCCCAAAGGGTACATTGTGCGGGGGTTGGGGGGGGGGTGAATGCCGGATGGTCACACACAAATGCCCCCTGCAAAGTGGCAATGTGTCTCAGTGGCTAAGATACAGGGTCCAGCACAAGTAACACCCCTTTTGTATTACAGAATCTTCTATTACAAAGTCATAAGCATGTAATTCTGTAGCATAACAATTTCACACTCAAGTGTACCATATAACATTTTAGGTGAAGTGTTCCAATTAACACTCCAAATTATTACCCCCATATTATTGCCCTACCAACCACACTCAAGCAGGTATCACTTCTGCTGGACCCCGTCTTTAAATATGCCGGTCCTACTGAGCAAGAATAAATATGTGGATGAACGTGTTAAGTTATGATTCCCAGAGGGCCCGCTGTCTATATTACTTGATTCTGAATGAACAAGTTTTGTATTCTAACGAGTTACCACTGGAAGCAAAAGCTGAAAGCAGGTGGAAGGTCTTGGTTGGGAAAAACAACACCGATTTCAGGCAGCAGCTCTTCAAACTCACGGGGGAAAAAGAGTTTCCAGCTTTCTTCTCAGGGTCCCTGAAGGATGGACCCAGTGACTTATGGGACATTCCACACTGCTGGCATCACCCCAGCTGCAGTTTTCCTGTGCTCTCTGCTCGCCCAGTGCTGACTCACTCGCCCTCACAGAGGCAGGGGGCAGACAGAGAGTCTGGAGAGATTATCCCATTGTACAAATAAAAGGACTGAAAGCCTCACAGATTTTGACCTGCCGGAGGCCGCGCCATAAGTCTGGAGGAAAGGGAGCAGTGTCAGTGAGGATGGATGATCTCGCCCTAAACCCTCCTTTGACAAGTAAGGGAACTCAGAGCAGCCGAGGTTCAGCGGCTGGCCCGCGGCCACCCAGCCCGCCCTGGACCGTCCGAGTCCTCTCCAAACCCACCACGGCGGGTAGATGCTGTTGTCCGTCTTGCAGGCTGTGATGGATGCATTCAGTGCGTTTCTTATAGAATTACCAGGTTGAAATGTTGCCTCTTTAGGCACGTCCATAGGGATTCACTCTCAGTTCATTTTTCCAGCATAAGGGAAGCTTCTGTGAAGTATTCTTTGGTGGCAAAATACTCCCAGTTAGTCTGACTAAATAGTTCCAGCTGCCCTCGCTGGCAGAGAGGATGCCCTTTGCTGGCTCACCACCTGAGCATTTGCAAATTCTGCATTTGCCGAAGGTGGGGACTCTGGGTGGATTCCTATGGTGATGTTGGGGTGCTGAGAACCCAAATGACAGACGGTGGGCTTCCTTTCCAAATGGTCCCGAGCAGAGCCAGGTCCTAGGGAGGCTGCAGGAAATTTTAAGACTAAGAGCGTTGGGGGTCAGAGAAGAGCAAGTTCAAATCCTCGCTCTGCCCCCTCCCTATACGCTGTGAAACCTTGGGAAGTCACTGACCCTTTGTTTCTTCACCTGGAGCTGACAGTCCCTATCTTAAAGAATAGAAGGAGCTGATGCCTATAAAATGCTTAGCACAAGGCCAGGCATATAGTAAGGGCTTGATGAGCGGCAGCTGTCGTAGTGAGAACCAAGGTACATAGACCACTCAGCAAATCCCTGCTTTTGACGAGGGGAAACCGGCCTCATAGCCCGAGGTGACTTGCTAAGTAATGACAGGGCCTTCTGCTTCCTTACCGGGTGATCTTGTCAACACCACATGAGGCTTCCCTCGAGGTCACCTTGGTCAGGCCCCGCGAAGGGTGGGTGTCCTGGGCTGAGGGTAATGATGCTACCAGTGTCCCCTTCCTGGGCCCCCTCTCTCCATCTTCTTTAGGGTTCCCGATTTTAGGGGATGTTTGTGAGTCAAATGATTCCTTGCTCAGGGGGAGGCCAAGAGAAGCGGGGAAGAAGCCAGCCCAGGCCAGCACTTACTGGCCCCACCAGCCCCAGAAGACAGCCAGCGCAGACACCTGTGCCAGCCTGCCTTGGAAATTGTTTTTTCCTTCAGGTAGGGGGATGGGGAAGGAAACATCCAGCCACACGCCCGTGAAATCTCTGCCCCAAATCAGCCATCTTTTTTAATAATGAGGGCTGTCATGAGCCCGGGTTCTGTCGGAAAGGATGGCCTGTGTAAATATTCAGTCTGTAACTGATTTATGGGTTGGGGAACAAAAAAATAAGATTAGTTGCTAATCAGAGGGATGCAGGAAAATCAGCATGCCTGGACGCTGGTGCAGACTGGGCCTGGGCGGCAGACTTAGGCTGGTTGGCTAGGGTAGGGCCAGGCTGTACAGTGGTGTGCACCTGGAGAGGGGGCCGTGGGTTCTAGATTGTTCCATGGGGCAGAGGCAGCATTGTCCATGTCTAGGTGAAGAGCTGGCCGAGACCAGCCTTCTGGCAAGATGCCCAGTTTGCAAGTGAGCAGTTCATCCTCCCAGCTAACCTTGAAATTGACAGCCTGGGCAGCTCCAGGTCTGTGCAGGCACATCTGTGAAATGGGAATGTGTATGATGAGCTCCGACAGGGGAATTCATAGGGCAGTTAAGACCAGGCTTTGAAGTCAGTGGGATCTGTGATCACACACACCCTGGGCCTTTATTGAGTTGTGGTCTGGGTATGTTAACTGTTGAGAACCCCAGTTACTTTAATTATACAGTGGAAGTCATCATGGTTCTTAACCCACATGAGATAATGTGTCCCGAGCACAGGACCTGTCCTCTGCCGTCCCAGGCAGATGGATCCTAGGGCTAATGTCCACAGTCTTGTGAGTGCTGGAATTCACTCCCCCAGGGGGGCTAGTAGCCCAGGCCCCCAGCTTTCCTGTAGGTTCATTACCATCCCCTCCCCACCAGGCAATCTATGCAGAAACACCTTCTCCTGGAAATAGATATTCAGGGTGGGGTGCCAGCCTGGCCCCTTCTCACAGCATTGAAGCAAAATGACACACAGGAGGGCCGCCCCCTCCCCTGCTGCCTTCTACAAGGAGCCCACCAGCTTTTACATGATGGTGCACTGGAAGCACTGGGACTTTCTCAAATTCATTTAGATAATGGACCCCTCACTACTGATATGCCAGGTCCTGTGCTGGGTGCTGGGGATCCACAAAAATCAAACCACACATGATCCCTGTCCTCCCGGCACTTCCAAACGGCATCACGTAATGAGTCGGAAAAACGTGTGAACTTCAAAACTGTGGCCAGAGCTTGAAGGAACATAGAGGTGCTCAGACAAGACCCAACCTAACCCAGGAGGGTGGGGTCAGCCTGAGGCAATGAAAGACATCAGGTAGCAAGGGTGCCTGCTCTTGGGGTGAACGAGGTGATGGGAGGTGGCATTTGGGGGTTACTTTGGGTGTGTGTTTCAATTTCCTTACTTTCATGGAAGTCCAGACCCTCCCAGGACAAGGCTTGGCAAGCTGCAGCCCGAGGGCCAATTTCGGCTACCGCCTAATTTTGTGGTTTATAGGAACACGGCCACACCCATCCATTCACGTGTTGTCTGTGATTGGCTTTGTGCCACAGCTACAGTGTTGCGTAGTAGAGGCAGAGAGCGTTCGACTTGCAAAGGCAGGGGAGTGTGTGTGTGTGTGTATGTGTGTGTGTAAGAATTTTCTCTTTCCCTAAATCAAGTCTTGGTAGAAGGTCTGTTGTTGTTGTTTTTAATTTAAAGCACTTTTTTTCAATTACAGTTGACATTCAGTATTATTTTGTATTAGTTTCAGGTGTATAGCATAAAGGTTAGAGAATCATATTCTTTACAAAGTGTCTCTCCTGGTATTCCCAGTACCCGCTTGGCACCATGCATACTTATTACACTACTATTGACTGTATTTCCTGTGCTGGACTCTACATCCTCACAACTGTTTCGTGACTGCCAATCTGTGCTCCTCAGTCCCTTCACCTTTTTCACCCACACCCCCTGCCCCGTCCCCTCCATCCACCATCAGTCTGTTCTCTGTGTCTGTGGGTCCGTTTCTGCTTTTTTGTTCATTTATAGTGTTCTTTAGAGTCCGTGGTAGAAGGTAAGTCTTTTCGATACTGAGAGCTGATCTGCTACTGAGCAAAGTTTAATTAAAAAAAAAAACCCCAAATACCTATATACCTAGCTCCTCTTCTCGCTGGGGGCGACGGAGCGCCAATGAGTAAATGATGAGTAAATGAATATACCATTCGGTCAAGGAACATGTATAAAGGACCCACGGATATGGGCAACAGGGTGGGGATTGACTACGGGAGCAGGGAGAGTGACAGGGAGGGGAATGGGGACAACTGTAATTGAATGACAGTAACAAAAAAGAATTCTGTGAAGTGCCAGCCCCACGGGTACCCTGACTGCCCTCTCAGGGCCAGAGGCCGGGCTCCTTGTTTTAGTGATGAGCTGATTCTGAGTGGTGCCGAGGGGTTCTCTGAGGAAGGAGGCATGATGGCAAGAACTTGGAGGGCATCCTCGGGAGGGCACAGGACATGGGCGTTCCTTGCCAGGGCTTTTCTCCGGGTGCCTCCGAAAACCCTGCTGTGAGTTCTCCTCTTCCAGGGGCTCCATGCGTCCGCAGTCTGGCATCAGCCTCCTTCCCTGGTCAGTCAGCCTGGTCCTCACACCTTCATGTGTTTCTCCTGAGGCCAGAGGTCCAGGGCACTGCAGGATTTTTCGGTCCTTTTCCTAGATACTTACCCATCTTCCCTTGGCTTTGAGTTCTGACTTCCATCCGGGAAAGATTTTAAGGAGCCTTCCTTAAAGTTGACCTTAAGGAGCCTCAGTCTGCATCTAGAAGAAAAGAAATTTCTTGGCAAGGGACCAGTGTAAGGAGAGTATTTGCTGGGCCCTGCCAGGGGCCAGCTGCTCTGTCAGGCACATGGCGTGCACCAGTTCATGACACATTGGTTCAGGGGATCTTCACTGGATGTTCATAAGGTAGAGGCATTCTTACACATTGTTACAGGTGAGAACACTGAGCTCAGAGAGGTTAAGTGCCTTGATTAAGGTTACACAGCCAATAAGGGGGAGAGACATAGTTCCTGTGTTACTATTATATATATATTTCTAATTGTAGTAAGATATACAGAACATAAAACTTACCATTTTAACCATTTACAGTGTACACCTCAGCGGCATTAAGTACATTCATGATCTTGCGCAACTTTCACCTCTGGCCAGTTCCACAGCTTTTTCATCAGCCCAGATGGAAACTCTATGTCCATTAAGTGGTCACTGTCCAGCCCTCACCCTACCCCACCCCCTTCCCCAGCCCTGACAACCTGGCAACTACGCATCTGCTCTCTGTCTCCCAGGCCTCGCCTATTCTGGGCATTTTGTATAAGTGCAATCATACAGCACATGGTCTTTTGTGCCTGGCTTCTTCCACTCAGCGTCCCGTGTTCAAGGTTCTCCCCTGAGGTAGCGTGCGTCCTGAACTCGTTTGTTTTCATGGCTGAATGGCATGCCATCGTGTGGCTGTGTGTTGTGTGGCTGCACATTGCGTGTCACCTGCTCATCCACACCTGGGCCTTTGGGTTGCTTCCACCTTTCGGCTGTTGTGGCGAGTGCTACTATAAACTCTGTGTACAGGTTTTGCTTGAACACCGGATTCTGGTTCGTTTGGGTACGTATCTAAGGATGGAATTGCCGGGTCACGCAGTAGTTCCATGTTGAACTTCTTGAGGCACCACCAAACGGTTTCCTGCAGCTACGGTCCCACCAGCAGGGTGCAAGGGCCCAGGTTCTGCACGTGTCCTCGCCAACACTCACTGTTTTCTGATCTCTTGATTATCGCCGCCCCAGTGGGGGTGAAGTGGTGTCTTGTTGAAGTTTCAATTTGCATTTCCGCGGTGACTAGCGGTGTGGAGCATCTTTCCATGTGTTTATTGGCCATCTGCATATTTTCTCTGGAGAAATGTTGATTCAAGTCCTTTGTCCACTTTTTAATTGTTTTTTTTTACTATTATTTAAAAACTTTTTGTAAGGCCTTTCATTCAGAAGTAAAGTATGCAGCTTTTATGTAGTTTGCTGAATTTCTATACATGGATCTACCCAGGTACTCACCACCCAATAAAGACAAAGGACGTGTCCAGCTACCCTCCCACCCCCACAAAATTCTTGGGTCCCCTTCCCATCAATAACCTCCCCAAAGAAAATCACTCTTCTGGCCTCCATCACCACAGATTATGTGGTTTTGTGTGTTCTTGAACTTGATGTGAATGGAATCAGAATAGGACCGCACAGTAAGTGCTCCTTTGTGGCTGGCTTCTTTTGCCAGCGCTCTGTCTTTGAGACTTGTCGCCGCAGCGCAGCAGTCGGTTCTACGACACACTGTGACTTATTTATCCCTCTTATCATCAGTGGACTTGAGAGGGCCCCAGGGTTTGTCCACGGGAGGGGCGTTGCCAGGAACATCCACATGCAGCTTGTTCATGGACACGGGTGCTCGTTTTGTTTGGGGACGTCCCCAGGGGTGAGACGGTGGGGTCCGAGGGTGTCATTGGCCTTTGTAGGTCCTGTCCGGTCGTTTCTCAAAATGGCTGCATCCGTGTACGTCTCAGTAGAACTTTGTGAGCGTTGTGGTTGCTCTGTGGCCTTGCCCACGTTCACTACTGCCCACCCCATTGAGACCTCCTGGTGGGGACCGTACTTGGATCTACCTAATGTTTCTTCAGCCAATGTCGAGACGTCTCTGCCTCCTCCTCCTTTCTACTTTCTTACAGCCTCCTCTGTCTGTTTCTCTTCCTTCTCCTTTTCCTTCTTTCTCTTCCTCATTTTCTTCTTCTGAGTGTATTTTACATAAAACTGGATACCATGAAATGATTGCTTTGAAACAATGCAGTTGATGTGAAAGCTTATCGTTAACTATGAAAAATGCAGAAAGGGCGTGCATGTGTCATCTCAAAGCCCCAGATGCTCCTCCACACTCCGGGAGCCGCAGGGAGCCGCACCGTGACTGCTGCTCCCGCTTTCCAAGGGAGTCCTCCGTGCCTCTGTCTTCCAGGGCCCTGGTTCCTTAAGACCATGCTTTGGGGTGTGCTCAAGCCAGAAATGAGGGTTGTCAGCTGGGCCAAGGAGCCGAGTGGCCGCTCACTATATGTCCTCCCAGCGTCAGATGTGCCAGGCCCTTGTGTTTTCAAATGCCTCCCTTCCCTGGGATCAGAGCAGCTGAGTTGAGGGTCCATGCCCCTGCCCTTCCCTTCTAACCCCAGAAACAGCCCTGTTCTTTGGTTTTGAATCTTCTATTAGGCAATCAGGTCAGGCCAAGTGCAAAGGAGTTAAATTGAGAGGGAGGGACAGGTCACTGAGCCACGGGTAAGACCAGCAGGTGTTTTCCCCCATTTCGGGAAATGGTTCCCGGATTAGCGCTTTGCTGCACAGGGCGGTGTGCGAGAATGTGCGCTCATGCCTGTCCCCGCCTGTGCCTGTGGGGAGCTTGTCTGTTCCCAGCCCTGTCATTTCCTCCCAATTGGCTGGGCCAGGCGCTCCAGACACCGTTAATGAGACGCTGGGGGATTTGGCCGGGTGGCAGCCTTTGAGTTCAAGGGGACACAACCCCACACAAGGAAGCTGAGGGTAAAGAGGCCAGTGGCTCTGCTTGCCTCAATGCCAAACAGACTTCTGGAACAGGAAATGCTGCAAAGACTGAACACCCATTTGGGACTTTCCTCGCTGTTCTTTGCAATGAGGGCGCTGAGAGGCAGGCTGGCAAATGTGCGTTGCTCTGGAGCCTTGTGAGTGCAGAGCCACCTAAAGACTTAGGCAGGGGGTGCCCGGGGGCTAGAAAAAGAAAACCGAGGTGTGTCTCTGTCCTCAAGGATCCCATAGTTGGGAGTTCACTGAGAAGATCCTGCTAAGCCAGCCCTCCCAACTCGCAGGTGGAAACTGGGCCACATTCCTGTAGAACTCCCCAAGGCAGAAGGTGCCAATGGCCCTTGCTGGAAGTGGGGCACGTGGACTGGGATGGGAGCCTGCTGACCTGGCTTCTGGTCTCGGCCCTCCCACTCTGGGGTGCGTGCTTTGTGTGAGGTGCCGTGGATACGCGTCCTTCCTGTCTGCGTGGCAGGCACAGGACTGGGGGAGACATTTGTTCAGTGGCCACATAAGTAAATGCAGAATTCCCACTGGGATGTGTGAGAAAAAGCGTGGGGTGCGGGGTGCACCTGTGACCTGAGATAGAACAAGTTGTGAGGGGTGAGCACTGTGTGTCTGGGTGAGTGATTCCTCAAGGGCAAGGAAGTCTCCACTGACAGGCAGGGCGGGGAATAGGGTTCTAGTCAGAAGGAGCAGCATGTGCAAAGGCCCTGAGGTGTATGAGAACTTGGTGCCCACCGTGGCTAGAGTCAGAGGGTAACGAGGTGATGATGGTACTGGGGGAAGCTGGGGAGTGGGCGTTGAGTGTCTTGTGGTGCCCTTGGGAATATCATAGAGGGGCAGAGCAATGGGGAGCCTTGGAAGTTTTTCAGCAGGGGAATGAATGACATGATAGAATGTATGCCTTTCAATACCTCACTTTGGCTGCTGGCTGGAAAATACATTGTGAAGAATCAAAGTGGGATGGGATTAATTTAGCCATAGAAAGGTGTCGTTTGCACATGGGCTACACCATGGGTGAACCTCAAAACCATGATGCTGTACGAAAGAAGCCAGATGCAAGAGTTTGCCTGTTGTTTGGTTCCATTTGTATGGGACGTCCAGAGGAAGTGAATCCACAGGGACAGGGATATTGGTGATCCCCAGGGGCCAGAGGGAAGGGGGTGGAGGGTCACTGCTTGATGGGCACAGGGTTTCCTTTGGGATGAAGAACGTATTTTGGAACTAGGTTTGCACATTGTGAATAGTTTATGCTACTGAGTTTACTTTAAAGTGGTTAGTTTTATATTCACAAATATCACCTCAATATAACCAAAAGTCAAAAAAATTAGTGGGATCGGGAACCTGATTGACAGGCAGTGGCAGCAGCAGCTCCAGTGAGGGAGGAGGGTGGCTTGGATGGGAAGGTGGGACTGGAGATGCGAGGTAGCAAGCCGATTTGAAGAAGAGGCCAGAATTCTCAGGGTCCTTTTAGTTTGCATATTCTGTGCAAATTAGATATCAGGAAGGTTGGAAGAACTTTCCTATTTCCCAACACTGGAATGGTCCTTTGCTGTTCATGGTAAAGCAAATACATTCTCCTACGCAGAGATTACAGCCCCAGAGCTGGGTGTCTTTCCCTTCTGTTAATGCGTGGTGTCAGCTGAGCCAGGCTCCAGGGCTGCTGTGGGCACAGTGTGCCATGTCAGGGAGTCCTGACTTGCCCGCCCATCCAGAAAGCACACGGCCCCCACAGGGCTCCAACAGCCCCAAAGGATGGAGTGGCCCTCACCAGCATGCCAGGCTACCTCATTTTCCAGCTTTCTCTAAAATTGGCTCCATTTCCAGAGGAGAGCTTTCTGTAATATCTAATATCCTGTGAAGATTGTGGAGAGGATATCCTTTTTTAATTGCATCTGCAAAACACTCACCAACTCTTAGGACGCACTCACAATCGTTAGTCACAGTGATTTGTGTCTGTTTTCCTCTCTGAGCATGCCTGGGTGATGAGGGGAGGCAGGGAAGGCGAGCCCCACGTCCTGGCCACAGAGGTGTCCTTGGTGTGTGGGAAGCGATACAGGATCTCCTACCTCCCCCGAGCAAGTGGCCACCCATCCCCCCACGTTCTCTTCCTCCTGGCCTCTCTTCCATCCTTCCACCTGCCCATCTTTCCATCCTGCCACCCTCTCTTCCTTCATCGCATCCATCCACTTCGCCATCTACCCATCATCCTTCCATCCTTTGATGTGTCCACACATCTGTCCACACATCATCTGTCCATCTACCCACCTGTCCTTCTGTCCACCCATCCACCCTCTCATTCTTCTCCATTTCTTTTATTCCTTCTCTCTTCCCGTTCTCTCTTTTATTTCACCCATTTGTCCTTCCATTTTTTCGTCCGCTCATCCTCCCCCTCTCCATCCCTTCTGTTCATGCTTCCATCCTGCTTTCCTCCCATTCTCTCCGTCTTTTATTCAGGAATCCTTCTGTTTTCATCCTTGCTTCCATTTGTCCATCTACCCACCCTTCCTTCCATCCACCATCCACCCATCTATTCATCCCTCTGTCTGTTATTCATCTTTTTATCCATCCCTCTGTACAACTATCATTTATGTACGTACTTGCTACAGCCCCGTGGCGAGAGGACACACAGGGCTGCCAGCACAGGCCCTGGCAGGGGGCGACTTTGCAGTACACCCGAGCTCCTGGAAGCCGCGGGCCTCCTGAAGAAGGGTGGCTTTTAGGCTGCCTCCAGTCTCACATGAACACACCTGCCTAGGCGCTCCACCCAGAACTCTGAACATTTGCAAGGAGGGCTCACTTTGGCCACAAGAGGGCGCCCACCTCCTGGCCAGACCTGAATGGGGTGATGTCTGGTGGGGAGAAGAGCTGGGAGGTTAGTTTTGATGCTGTTTTAAACCAAACCCTCTTAAACCGACCACCTGAACTCTTTGGGAAGGGCAGAAGTGTTTCAGAACCAGCTAGAAAGGTTCATTTTGTTCAGCTGGTGCCAGGCAAGGGGCTGAGAGATCGGAAAATGTAAAAAACCACAGGCTCCTGCTTTCAGGGAGCCCACAGTTGAGTGGAAGACAGAGTATTAGGATGTAATGTGATAAGTGCAGAGTCTCAATGCAGATTGGTCATTGAATAGGCATTTAATGAGCACCTACTGTGTGCTAGGTTTTGTGCCACTTGCCCAGGACAGGGAAATGAACAATACAGAATCGTTGCTTTCAAAGGCCCACAGTCCACTTGGGAGACAAAAACAGACAAAACAGATTTGGAAAAATAGGAAAGTCCAGACACAGAGATATACAGAACATTTTAGGAGACTCGAGAGGAATAGCCAACCCAGATTAGGAGAGAAGAGGGAATATCAGGGAAGGCTTCTTGGAGGACGAGCACTCAACCCTGGCTTGGAGAGATTGAGGTATCAGGGAAGGCTTCCTGGAGGAGAGGGTACCAGAACCAAGTCATAAAATACAAATGGGGATTAACCAGGCAAAGAAGGGAACAGCATTCCAGGCAGTGGGGACATCATGGGCCAGGGGTTGGAGGTGAGAAACGGCACGGAATAACGGCTGGAGCACAGAGAGGGGCGTGGGGAGAGGTTCTGGGCTGGGCCAGGGTGGGAGTGAGTGTCAGGCGTCATGCTCAGGTGCTGGGCCCCCCCTGCTCCCATTGTGTGAGTGCATGGGTATATTTCCCGTTCCTCTCTTTGTCTCCCTTCCAGAGCCAAGAAGAAAAGCAAGCCCTTGAACCTCAAGATCCACAGTGGCTTGGGCAGCTGTGAGAACATCCCGTCTCAGCAGCGCTCCCCGCTCCTGTCTGAGCGCTCCCTCCGCTCCTTCTTTGTGGGGCACGGGCCCTTCATGCCCTCCACCCCTCCCGTCCACACAGAGGCCAACTTCTCCTCAAGTAAGTCACCTGCACCCTTTCTTTTTCTTTGGTGAAAATGCTTGTGAAGCGTTCACCAAACACCCCTCACCCGTGTCCGCCAGCCAACCTGCTACCTGTGCTACATACACCCCTTTGAACAGTTTCAAAGGAAAGGGGGCATCCCTGGTGCTCGGGAGGTTGATAGGCTTCTGTTGTCAGTCCCAGAGGTGGTAGGAATGACAGGGAAGCCAGCACACAGGGGATTCAAGGATAAGACACGTCAGTGGGTGTTTTCCTCTATGCTGCTTCTCAGCAGCCTGGTCACAGGCGTTTTCTTTTTCTGCTGTGCTTCAGGCTTCCATGATTATATTTTGTAAGTTTTTCCCCCCACGAAGGTCAACACAATATAACCTTTACATCTCCAAGATGCATTCGGGTTCACACTGGGCTGAGCGTGGCCGGGGGTGGTTTATATTCAGCTCCCATGGCGTCTGCTGCAGACAAAGTTGTTACTCCTCAGAGCGGAGATGGAACTTGCTGGTGATCAAGGGCTTAGATCTTAGAAGGCACTTAATCTTCTCTGCCCAGAGGCCCGCTTTGCCGAACAGGCGCAGATGTGTTCAGAGGGGAGCCCCTGAACCAGTCCTCTGGCCAAGCCAGGAACTTGTACTGATGGGAACTCGGGACACGGGAGGCTGCGGGATGTGGAGGAAATTGCCCCAGGCCCTTAGTACAGCTGCAGGGGGTCTGTGTGGTGTTGCTGCTCTGGTCAATGATAAGTGGTGTTTACGGAGCCCCAGTCTGTGCTAATCCACATGCAAGATCTCATTTCTCTCTGGGATGACCCCCGGTACAGACAGATTAACCCATTGTATAGATGATGAAAGTGAGGCTCAGGGGCGTCGAAGAACTTGCCGGAAATCCCACAGCTGTCGAGTAGTTGAGTCAGGATTCGAATCTGGGTCTATTCTATCGTGATGCATGGCTTGATCACCAAGGCCCCCCAAATATACAGCAGGGTGCCTTTCTCTAAATGTGGGGTCCTATTCTTTACATAAGGCCATAGGTCCTTTAAGAATTTGATGACACCCGGTAATTCTCTCTCTGGATACTTGCACATACAACCTCTGTGTTAAACATCCAACCTCTCTGACCAGTGTCGAGACCATTGGGTTCAGAGCTCTGGCTGAGCCCAGCTGGGAGGTGGGCCTGGGGCAGAACGGCGAACTCAGTTTACAGCCCATGAGCAGGGTTCGTGCGTCCACCGTGGGGATCAGCAGAGACCCATGTGGACGTCAGTTAGGAGATGTTCCAGAGCCTGGCTTGTTTTGGTGCCCTGGGGGTGCGGGCCCCAAATCAACCGAATCAAAATAGCACCCGCAACCTGTGTCAACACCAGAAAGCCAATTTATCAATTTGTCAGGAAAAATCACTGTCAGAGGGACCAGAAATGCTCCACAAGGGTGGGCCTGTGCTGCGGGGGGTGGCAGGGAGGGCGGCCCTGGGAGCCTGGAGGAGGAGGAGCGGGAGGAGAAGGCGCCACGGCACAGCGGTGGAGGGAGGGCGGAGGGGCGAGGCAGGACGTCCTGGCCCTGGAGGGCGGTGCTCTGCTACGTTGCAGCCCTGTGCCTGACCCCGGGCCAGCTGAGAGCCTCTTCGAGACTCAGTTTCCTTGTCTGTGAACTGGGGATGACGATAGACTTATCTCACAGATGTGTGTCAGGGTTAGACAAGCTCCTGTCTGTCAGGTCGTCTGCATGGTGCTCGGCACACAGGCGGCGCCTAATAAATGGCAGGTGTGGTTAGGATATCTATTAGCCCCTTTTTCCTATCCTCCAGCTCCAAGATGAACTTGGGGGCTGAGACTAAATGCCTTCAGTTGACTCCTCCTTTTCCATGGTCCTGAGAGAGCTTGGAACTCACCTTGGCCTGACGTGGTTGGCGTCAGCAGCCAGCTCTGCCTTTGGCCACCGTCATCCTACCAGTGAATGTCCGCAGGGCCACCTCTGAGGGTCTGGCCACAGCTCTGTGCTTTTGTTCTGGCCAGAGCAGAAACATTTGTAGCTTGCTTAATGACAACAAAAAACAGCAACAGGGACTTGCATGTTCAGACCCCTCCTCCTGCCAGAAAGAGTACTGAGAGGGTTCAGCAGGGCCCCCAACTTTCCCACCCACCCTGGTCTCCTCCTGAGAGGAGTGGCTTCTCCGTTTACCCTTGGCCGGGAGCAAAGTCCTTAATTAAAGTCAGCTCCTGGCACGATGAGGCCCTGGAAGCCCAACTGCCTCTTCGGAGCCAGTGCTGGTCCTTGTATGTGAAGAGGTCACCCTTCACCTCTGTGGAAGGGAGATGACAGTGTCTGAGTCCCGCTGGGAGAACGGGTGTGCAGCCCGACAAGTGGCTGGGTCCCTGGGCCAGTCCCGTGTCCACTGACCCTGACAAAGAGCAGCACGAGGCAGCCCGTGGCACGGGCTCCAGACTGGATAAGGGAAGCTCCCTCGGGCTCAGTGCTGCCACCAATTGGCTGTGTGACCTCTGTCCCCACCTTCTCACGGTTGAGGCTCTTCGCACCCCGCTCTTTGAGGCAGGCATTACAGACAAAGAAACTGAGGCCTGGAAGGCGAATGATGTTGCGTGTGTGGTAGGCGTTGAACCCAGATCTGAGTCTAGCCCTCTCAGATTCTGTCTCCTCAGTGCAGTGAGTTCCTGTCTCTCTCCGGGTCTCAGTTTCCCCAATTGGACGAGAGACTCTGACAGGCTCTGTGTCAGAGCTTAGAAACCCTGTGGTCCCAAGGCTTACCCAGTGAGCTGCTCCTAGGCCCCTCTTTTAACTCAGGAAGCCAGTTTTAGGGACTTCAGGAGGGGCTTTTGGGGTAACACAGCTGCTGGGCACTGGTCCTCCCTTGCTTGAAATCACCCCATCCCCTCACCACTCTTGAATTTCAGAAGAGAACTTTGTGCCTCTTGTCACCCCCCCCACCCCCACCCCACATGTGCCAGCCTTCCTCCCACTGGCCCAGCTGAGGCAGCCCCTGAGGCTGTGCCCCTGACAGGCTGAGTCCCTCTGCCCCTTTGTCACTGTCTGCTCTGGCCTGGCTTCACTGTGAAGGCTGGTGATGGGCCATCTCACTACTCCTGACCATAATGCCGGGAGGCAGCATTAGGCAGATCTGGCCGTACTATGGCCAAGCCTCAGGCCCTCAGGGTGCTGAGCCACCTCGGACAGGCTGTGAGAAGGACTTCACCTCCTCAGGCCTTACCCTGCTTCCCCAGTCTGGGGGTGATGAGCGGGGGAGGGAAGGCAGTGACAGGAGACCCCACTTGTAGAGGAATCTATCTCCAGGGTTAGCCATGTGCAAAACACAACCGATCAGCTTCTCCCGCACTCTGTGGAAGGTGCTGACTCAGGCTGAGAACTTGCTTTCCAGAGGAGAGAACAGTGGACTTCTCCCTGGCCTTGCTGTATTTATTCTGTGTTGCCTCTGGCCTGGATGTGGCCCCAGGAGTGTCTGATCCGATGCCCTCTCTCCCTGGACCATTTTTGGTCCAACAAGCTGTATGCCTGTGAGTCCTTGTAGGTTCTCTCTGATCCCAGCTGACTTAGGTCAGGCAGCCTCTGTGACCCTTATAAAGAGACTTCTTCCACCTAGACGGAAGGTAATCTTTCATTACCGGCTGGTGAGAGAGGTTTCGGGTCTATGGCAACTAAATGGTTAGTGATGTGTCACTGGGTAAGTCACTGACCCCCTGAGCCTGCTTCTACCTGGCAAGGATTAGTGGGGGCAAAATGAGGGGTGCATGTACATTTCCCGGCCCGGGGAGGTGCTCGGAACACTGAGTCTCGGTCAAGGGCAGCTTTGGGAGCTGTTGCTGTATGTTGTGTGATGGGATAGCTTGTGACAATGATGAGAATGGCGATAATAATAGCAACTGGCGTGTGTAGTGTTGACAGTGTTCCAGATGTCATCAGTTCCGGCAAAGCTGTTTACTTCCGTTATTTCGTTTAAGCTTCACACGCCTCCAAATGGTAGGTCCTGTTATTATCCCCATTTTACAGATGAAGAAATCAGGGCCAAGAGGTTTGATCAAACTCTCTCAAGGTCACGAATTCAGGAAGGAGGTGGAGTTCGCCCTCGTTCTGAACCTACCACCCTTTAGTCGCCTGCAGAGTAAGGTCGCAAAGCCGTCTTCCCCGAAACCTGCTTGCTGTTCAAGTAGGGACCTTGTTCAGATGGTTTCCCTTGCCCAGTTGGGGGCTGTATTGTGGGGGCAGTCTGGCTTCTGGCTGCCTCCCAGAGAGCAGCACCCATCCTGGTTCACCAGTCATTGCCCCCACCCAGGGGCTCCCATGTCGATTTCAGAGCACCGGTTGTCTGCATGGGGGCCAGGCAGCTGCAAGAACGAGTTGCGGGCAGCTTCAGCTTCTGCAGCCCCTCCGTCCGGAACGACAGGGTACTTCTCCCTCCTGCAGTTTTCCGTGTGTTTCTATATGAGCCGCCTGTGGGGTCGGGCACTTCAGGGCAGCATCCACCAAAGGGGACAAGTGACTGATGACTTCCAGACTGCCCCGTCGTGGTCCTAAATGACACCAGCTGGAGTTTTATCTGAGGCCCCTGTCTTAGGAAGTACCGTCCTTCACGAGGTGTCTTGGAAGACAGCATGTGCTGCTCATCTCATCCTGTCTTCCCCTGCCCTCTCCTCATCTCTCGTCCAAGCAACCCCTGTTCCTTGTCCGGGGGCACCAGGCGACAGAGAGGTGACCCTCAGCAGATGGCCTGGCCTGGTGTGCCTGGGGCTGAGTCAGAAGCCTGATTGGTGGGAGGAGGTGGCAGCAGGTAGTGATAAAGACCGATGACGCCAAACTGCCTACTCCCAAGAAGCCAGCTGCAGGAAGGGTTATGAAGGGACTCTGGAGGGGGCAATTATATAATGGGGCTTAATGAGGCTTGAGGCCAAGGTTCATTACCCGCTGGAAGAGGGGGAGGAGGGGTGCCTGTCTTCACGGAAGTTAAGTTTGCTGCCCGGAAAAAACCACGTTCTCATCTCGGAATTGGGAGAGATGCTGAGAAGTTTGGGTCTGACCTGACTCAGCGGTGGCAATTCCAAGGGGAAAGCATGCATATCATTGGAATGACCCAAAGAACTTCTGCTCCTCAAGAAAGCTTCTCCCCACCCCTCTACCCCCTCAGCAGACACAGAAAGTGTCTG
Source organism: Anoura caudifer (assembly GCA_004027475.1). Lineage (NCBI taxonomy): Eukaryota > Metazoa > Chordata > Mammalia > Chiroptera > Phyllostomidae > Anoura > Anoura caudifer. The sequence continues at coordinate 69,262 of PVKU01007001.1, read as the reverse complement.
TGTTGCCTGACCTTGGTGCTATACATTGTTGCTATAGTTTAGAAACCCAGGTCCCAGCAGGTCCGTGACATGCACTGACACACTGGTACTTGCCTTGCCAGTACTTTGTAGGCATTGAAATACACACACCTGGAAACAAACAAAATGATACAGAAAGGTTCCTGATGAAAAACATGGGTCTCTTACACTGTCCCTCTCCCAGGCCTGCCTTTCAAAAGCTCTTTCTGCGTCTGGTTCTCTCAGTGGTCACTTCTGCAGCGTAAACTGGGTTGCACCAGGGCCCTGCACCAGCTGCGACAGCATCACCTTTGACAGCTTCCTAGAAATTCGGTTTTATGCTGTTTTCCTTCCAGACCTCCCGAGTCAGAAGCTCTGGGAAGCGACCCGCCACCTGAGTCTTCAGCAGGCTTCCAGGGCTTCTTCAGGCTGACATCTGAGAATCACTCTGTTACGTGACAATTTGTAGTTTTAGTTTTTTACTTTGCAATAATTCAAATCACAGAAAAGTTGCGAGAACAATACAAAGGACTCCTGTGCCCCCTTTGCTCAGATTCACCAGTTTTGAACAGTGCTGTACCTTTGCCTTCTCTCCATAACCCCCCACCCTGTTTTCTCTCTTGTTTTTATGAACATTCGAGACTAGGTTGCATACTCTCTTACATAACCGCGTAGTTCCCAGATTCAGTCAACTTGACATTGAATCAAGAGTCTTATCTAATCATATTCTAATCTGAGCAATTGTCCTGATAGGGTCCAGTGTAGCATTTTTTTGGTTACAGCATCCAGTGCAAGATCACATGCTGCATGCAGCAGTGTGTCAGTTTGGGTTTGTCTGATGCTTCCTCGTTGTTAGACTCAGGCTGTGCAGTGTGGGCATGAATTCCTCTCAAGCAGCTGCGTTCTTCTCGGTGAGAGCATCCCTCCTTTGCAGGACCATGGCTGCCAGGTCTTTGAATTTTTCTAAAGAAGTCAGAGGCTGTGACTTTTATGAGAAATCCCCCAATGTAAAACAGTCAGCACCCAATGCAAAATCTTTTAATGTTGCGCGAGGCCGTATTAAATAGCTCCACAGGGGTGTGGGTCACAGCGGGTCTTGGGGCTCCTAGTTTTTGAACTCTGCTCTAGAATCAGAGAGGTCAGAAGCGGTAGGGGGCCTCAGATATCACCGAGTCCAACCCCTCACCGTACAGATGGGGACACTGAGGCCACAGAGTGGAAGAGACTAGCTCAGAGACACAGAGCTGGGGTTGGAAGTTGGGACTCTGGAGGGCCAGCTGATGGCTGCCTCCGTCATGCGTGACGGTTGCAGACTGCTGTCTCTGCTGCTCCTGGAAGGGCTGCAGAAGAAGGAAGCAGCATCCTTGTTTAAAAGGCGACGTGTTTTGTGTGTATGGAGGGCTGGTAGTGTGTCTGTGAGTGTGTGTGTGTGTGTGTGTGTGTGTGTGTGTGTGTGGCTTTGTGCTGAGTGCCTGGCCACTTCTGGGTTTTTATCATCGACTCCCCTCTGGCCTGCCTGCACAGCTGGCCCTTCCTGCCTTAGCACACACAATTTGGGCTCAGCATGCAAGAGGCAACCTCAGGCCTTTTGTTGTGATTGCTCCCGCCAGGAATTGTGGCAACAAAAATTGGTGGGTAAGTGGTTGGCCGTCAGAGCCAGAGGGGGTCGTTTGTGTCTGTGGGAGTGAGTCTTGATCAGGTACTCGCTGTTGGCGTAGGCAGTCCTGTTCCATGTCACCAGGACCCGTGTCTGATCATGCCTTTGTCCAGTGACATGCCCTAGTGAGGAACTCTCAGGTTTAAGCGGGTGTCATAGCAACAAGAAGAGAAGGAATGGGTGACGCTGCTGTGAGCTGCACATGCAGCATGCAGATTCCTCCCTTGCACTTCTGCATCCCCATTCTACAGGCGAGGAGACCGATATTCCAAGAGGAGAAACGCATGATTAGAGGTGACACAGAGCCAAGAACAGAAACCACGGTGCCTTCAGACTCCCAGTCGCGTGTGCCATCTTCTTATAACTTGGCCTGACCTAACTTCCTTGGGAGGTAGTGGGTTGTTTTAATCAAATTTGTCTCCTGCACCAAGAAAACTGCTTCTTCCCTAGTGGCTCCATCTTACACATCTACCCGGTTGGGCAAGTGTGTATTTTATCGAGAGTGCTTTTTGGCCCTTCCTCTCCCCAGCACCCCTCTCCAAGTCCTGTCGAGTTAACCTTCTAAAACAGGGGTCAGCAAACTTTTTTTTTATGTACAGGACCAGAGAGTAAATATGTTCAGTTTTGCAGGCCATGCGGTCTCTGTCATAGCTGCCGCTAAAGCACAAAGCAGTCATAGACATTACCAAGGCAAGTGGGTGTGGCTGTGTACCAATAAAACTTTATTTACAAACACTGGCAAGGGGCCAGATTTGGCTAACAGGATGTAAATTTCAACCTCGGTTCTTCCACTTTTTTCCAACTTCTCCATCACCACCACCCTGGTTCAAACTACGAAGTAGTCCCCAGGTGGATCTTTCATGCCCACTTTGGCCCCAGATCCACTCAGTGAAAATAATCTTCTCCAGTCTGGCCCCCAAGCCCAGGTGAAGATTCTACCGTGGCCTCCTGTTGTTCACAGGTGACAGCCCAGAACCTTGGCATGGCCCACAAGGGCCTGGTGAGCTGGCTCCTACCCTTCTCTAGTCTCTTCTTGCTCCTTCTGCCCCACTGCCCTTTAAAAACATTCCTGCCTCAAATCCTTAGGCTGAAGACACCCCCTCATTGTTGTGACTTCATCTGAATCCTACTTCCTTGGGGGGAAGCATTCCCTAGCCCCCTAGGTGGCATTAGTTACATCTTCCCTCATTTTCCCATACTTTCTTCAGAAACACTAATCACAGTTTGCAACTGTCTGTTTGTGTATGTGAGTCTTTGCAGAGTGCCCTGCTCCCCCAGTGCCAGCTTCATGCAGGCAGCCACTGCACTGCCCTCTCACTTACTGCTGTGTCTGCAGCACTTTGCATGGGGCTGGCCCATGTAGATATTTGTGAACGGACAAGAACATTTCTGAACATTCATTCTGTGCCCAGCACTGAGCCTTCTGCTCCTAGGGATCCAGAGGGCAGAAGGAAAAAGGATTCTGCTTCTAGTGCTCCAGAGCTGCAGAGCTGGCTGGGTTTGGCATCATGGAGGCAGGGACTGAAGTTGCTGGACGTCTTTGGGATTTTATGGGTGATCGCCCTGCCTTAATTGACCAGAGAAGCAAGTGGCCAAGCAAAACAGCCAAAAACGATTTTGTTGTTGGAAAATGAGCAGGTCTTTATCACTGCATGGTGGTCCTGACACATAGCTTGAGACACGTGGTTACAAGTGGCAGATAACCAAACTTGGGCTTTTTTTTTTTTTTTTTTTTTAAGTAGGAAGGTCATTTATTGGCACATGTAACTGAAAAATCCAAGGGTTATTAGGCTTCAGGCATGGCTGGATCTAGGGGCTCAGTTCATGTCAGGACTCTGTCTCAGCTCTACTTTTCTCTGGGATGGTTTCACTTTTAGGTTCCATGTGATGGCAAGATGACCGCAGAAGCCCCAGCCCCTTCCCTGTCTGGTCCACAGTAGAGAATTGAGATTGTTTAGGTCTGAGATGCACTGGTTCAACCAGCATGGCCACGTGCCTAACTCTAAACCAATCAGTAGGGCCAGGAAAGTTGATGGAAACTTAGTGGCTTAACCCTGGGCTGTGACCACCTTTGGGCTTAGAGGCTGAGGGCTTTGTCTCACTGTGCCCACGCTGCTCTGTCCCAGGGCACCGTTAGAGCAATCTCTGCTGAAAGTCGGGCAACACCAGACAGGTTGGGGGGGGGCACTTAGCGCCTGCATTCATCTCTGTCTCCTACTCCCCCCTTCTCTGTTTACTTTCCCTGTCATATCTGCCCTAATGTCTGTCTCTCTGTCCCTCTGGGTGAGTGTCTTTTTCTGTCGGTTTTGCCCAGGAACACTGTCGCCCACCTCCTTTCTCCCTCTGTCTTACCTTCGCGCTCTCAGTCTCGCGCCCACCTTTGCCTCTACCTGTCCCTTTCTCTCTCTCCTCCCCCTCCTGCCTCCAGTTACCCATCTTCCAGCCCCCTGAGTTCCCCACCCTTCTGTGCTGTGTTCCTTGATGGAGATGATCTGGAGATGGGGGGGTGAGCGGAGGGAGGGAGGAGGAAGGACCCACCCCCCTTCCTGAAACCAGAGCACTGTTCCTGGGAGAAAGGCCTGGGATTTGGTGCTAAGTGCTGAGGAGAAGAGGGAGGGGTGGATGGCAGGTCAACAGTCCCTGTCACCACTACTCAGCTCTTCTGTAGTAGCATGAACACAGCCTTAAGTCATCAAACAGGCAGGGCTGTGTGCCAATAAAATTTAATTTGTAGAAACAAGCAGTGGGACAGCTTTGGCTCAGACTTCAGAGCCAAGCAAGACTTGGTTTCAGATCCCAGCTGTGTCCCCTACAGGCTGGGAAATCTTGGGAAAGTGATATCTCTGAGCCTTGGTTTCTCATCTGCAAAGTTAGTTAAACAGGGAACTTGCTGGTTCATGTACTGGAAAAAAAAAATCTAGGTATAAATAAGGGCTCCAGGAGCAGCTGGATCCAGGAGCTCAGTGTCCTCAGGGCATGTTCTTTCTCTCTCTCCGTCTCACAGTCTTGCTTTCCTCCCTGTGGGTTTCATTCTCAGTTAGGCTTCCCCTTCATGGGGGCCCTTGGCTACTCCAGGCTTCCATTTTTTACAGATCTAGGTACATCAGAAAAAGGAGTCCCAGTATTAGCTCTGATTAGTCTGATGGGGCACACAAATGTCTGTCCCAGACCAATCACTCCAGTCAGTTAGATGGAATACATCACGTGGCCTGAGTCACTGGCCCATTCCTGAAGCTAATGGATGGAGTCAACCCCACTGAACCAATTGGATTATGACCAAGGGGAATGAATCTCCGATGAACTCCAGAGTGGTATAACTTCCAGAATCAGGATGCTGAGCAGGCAAGAGAAACTACTGCCCCCTGTAAAAACCCACAGGTCTGGGATCTGAGCCCCTGTGACTCCTGCTCTCACTTGTTTCTCTCTTCATTGAGTAGCCAGGAAGAAGTACAACTGATGATTAATTCAGAAGAGGAACATGAACCTGCTTAACCAGTAGTCCTCTCTTTGCTTACATAAGATTCCCACTTTCAGAGGGTGTTCGGAATCTCTTTTTTCCTTTCCCTGTCAGCTTTCAGCTGGCCATGAAGCAAGAAGGAACAGTTCCTAGTCTAGTGGCTTCCAACCTTGGTTGTACATTCAAATCACTGGGAGGTTGTTTTTAAAAATTCTGATTCCCAGGCTGCTTCCAGTCCAGTGGCATCAGAGTCCCCGAAGGGTGGGCCCCAGACGTCAGTACTTTTTAAAGCTCCCTGGGTGACTGCAATGTGCCGCCAAGGTCCAGAACCCCTGATCCAGCTGGAGTAGCCAGTGTGTTCAGAAGCTGTTCTGGGTAAAGCTAAGTAAGCTCTTGAAGGATTTGCTGAACTCCTACAACATCAGTGTAGGTGCTGCAAACTTTCTCTTCTCATCTGGAGCCCTAGAAATAAATAGAAAATAGGCTTTGGCCTGTGATCGGCTTCTAAGCAATTTACTGGTGCTAGGGCCCTCCTGGGGCTGTAAATCACAGTGCTGTTCCTGGCTACCAACACCCTGGTGACTTCAGGTTCTCTGGTCCCTGTGCCGCATCTTCAGCTGAGCTGGCACCGAGACATCTGCTCAGGCCCCTGAATGCACATTTGCAGGAGCGGAGGACGTGGGTGGGCGGGCAGGTGTGAAGTACAGACAGAGCTGCAGTGCCAGGGTGTGGACCGACAGATCAGGCAGCGGCGACAGGGCCAGTGAGGAGACCGACAGCTGTGCGGAGGGTCCCAGAATGTGGCCTTTCCCCCCAACCCCAGGGTCATTCATTCATTGGACAGATGCGTGTGAGGACCCGCAAAGTCGGGGCTGTGTGGTGGTATCAGAACACCTGTTGGCCGCATCCCTCAGGTGTAGAACAAGGGGAGACCCCGGCAGTCCTAGGCACGGGCGCTCTGGACCAGCTGCGTCAGAACCTCCCTCCGTCCTCTCTCAGGCCGAGCCCAGAACCTGGGTCCCTAACGAGCTCCTGTGGGATTATGGCAGACACCAGCCCCCGACCAGGGTTGGCACCTGCTGACGTTCTGATCCGCTTCCAGCCAGATTTTAAAAAATTGGGATAAGAAATGTATACTGTTTCCATGAAGTGTGTTAGTGAACTTAATAAACAGCCCTTTAGTTTGAGGTAATATCCTTCAACTCTTTTGGTGTTAAATGCCCTTTTTAAAGTGAAATGATGGAGGGGGCAATGGGGGAAGGAAGGGGAAGGTTTGGGTTGAGGAATATGTAGAAAGGACTCATGGGCGAGGACAATGGGGCGATTGAATGTGAGAGTTTGAGGGGGGTAGGGTGGGGGAGAGTAATCGGGAATGTGTGGGGACAATTATAATTGAACAACAATAAAAACAATAAAAGTAAAAACAGAAAACACTGATGATTTGACTAATTAAAATAAAAAAAATAAAGTGAAATGATGGGTAATTACAGATGGTGATTGCATTTTATGTAACAGTGTCCTCACTTGGAAACACACATCGCCGACTCCAGGCAGTCCCCTATTTATTAAATTTCATGGCCCATAAAATTCAAGTCAGGAGCCCTTTTTTCTGGTTTGGAGTTTTAAAAGTTGATAATTGATATTATTTAGTAACAAACCTCTTTCTTCAAAAACAAATGTTACATAAACACCAGTATCTGTAAGAAGCAGATAAAACTGGACTGGTTCCGCGTTATTGCGGCAGGGGGCCTGCCGCCCCGTCCTGGGCCACCCTTCCTCCTGACCCTGGACGGTGGGGGCCCTGAGGCACTGCTTTGAGTCTCATTGGGGAAACTGCTCTTCTGGCAATTTCTGTGCGTGTTAAGAGTGGGAAACCCCAGGCCCTAGGAGGGAGAGCATTTCCTCAGATTTCTGATTCCTGATTGGGTTCAGTCATCGCAAGGCTGATGTGTCATTGATGAATTACTGTGACCTCTCCCCAACTCAGTATGGATTAGCACCTGGTCGGGGGTCAGGGGTGCAGTCTTCATTCTAACAGCCCTGGGAGGCGGCGGGCCTGATTTTCCCACGCTTCCAGGGTGGAAGTTACATGGCTTCTCAGGGTCTCAGTCTGTGGAAACAGGCTGTTTGGATTAGACCATTTTCCTAAACTTCTCCTAACCAAGAGCGAGGAAGGACCTGGGGGCGGGGCTTGGTTTCCCAGGAGGTTCCCATCTCTTTTCCACTGTTCCTTAGGCCATGAAGCCGGCTCTGGAGTCTTGGGGGAATTATGGCTCTTCCAACAGCAAAACTCTTGAGTTGATCTCTTCTAGAGTTGTCCCCCCATCTGTCCATCCACCAAAAGTATCTCTGAGTGCTCACTCCCTGTATGGGTACCAGGGATGCAGGGATGAATAGATGCTCAAGATCCCCATCCTCGGGGAATCTCAGCCTGCTGGGGGACTGATTTAACAGCCAGCCAGCCATGCCAGGGGTAAGCGGTGCAAAGCAGGTGTCCAGGATGCTGTGAAAATTAAAACAGGGGAGCAATGATGGTGGGGTAGGGAGCAGGGGCACCTCATCTCGCCAGGAGCGCAGGGAGGGCTTCCGTGACCTAGTGTCATTCATGCTGAGACTGGACCACTGCATAGGGCTAGCTGCTGACCAGTGGGATGGACATGCACAAGGCAGCAGGAGCAGCCAGTGCTGAAGGAGTTGGACAGGTTTCAGGAACACGGGTGTCTGTGCAGGGAGCAGGGGAGCAGGATGGAGGTGGGACAGGAGAGGTGAGCCGGGGCCAGGTCCAGGCTCAGGCCCTGACTCAGCTGTTGCTGTCTCTACACTTCTCTTCGGTGGCCGCTTCTGCTGTCTGCCAGGTGGGTCTGCTGTGGGCTGAGTTGAGTTCCCCAAAAGCCTATGTTGCAGTCCTAGCCTCCAGTACCTCATGTGGAGACAGGGCCATTGCAAATGCAGTTGGTCAAGTTAAGATGCGGTCACATTGGAGGAAGGTGGTACCCTTGTAAAAAGAGGGAAGTGCAGGTGCAGAGACAGAAACAGATGAGGGGAACGTCGTGTGACCACAGAGGCAGCGACGAGGGTGCCGCTGGGAGCCAAGGAGCTCCCAGGACTGACGGCCATCGCCAGAGGCTAGAAGGGGCAAGGACGGATTCCTTCAGATCTCAGAGGGAGCCTTGCCCTGCTGGCACCTGGATTCTTGCCCTCCAGAACCGCGAGAGAACACGTTCCTGCTGTGTTAAGCCACCCAATTTGGGGGGCTTGGTTAGAGCAGCCCTAGGACACCAACAAGTGTCTGCACCAGGGTGTCTCCAGCCCTGAAGCAGCTGAGTGCCGTGCAGATGAGTCAGTCTCCCCTCGATGACATCATCAGTCTGGGAGTAAACTGGGTGCTGTTTGGGGAAAATGGCATGAGCTCTGCTCAGCTGTGAAATTGCTCCTCCATCAGTACGTTCGACTGATCGCCTTGCAGATGGCCTCCCAGTGACCATAGAGAGCTAAGTGCCACTCCCCCAAAGGCCCTTGGCTCCCTGGACGGCTGTTAGCCGGGGAAGAGAATCTGGCTCAGCCGCTCGAGGGGCCTCTTGGCGGAGGAGGGTGGGAGCCAATTAGACACAGCTGTTGCCGCCCACCCTGGGGTGCACGGGTCTTTACCGCCCATGACACTGTGAGAACCTGCTCTTACGGTGCAACCATGTCCCCAGATAAAAGGTCATTGGGGCCCGCTTTTCTTACTGTTGGCACCTGCTCTCTGATTGAGTAGTAAGCGGGGTAAGCCACTCCATTCAGTTGTGTAGGACGGAGTGGGTGTTGGATGGACTTGAAACCACTGTCCACTGGGTCTTGCCACCCCTCACTGCCAGGTTGGGCGGGTTTGTCAACCTCTCTGGGACTCAGTTCCCCCCTCTGGAAAGTGAGGGTTCTTCAAGTGCCCCACAGCAGTATGATAGAGATTAAATTCGAACCCAGGCTGAGATTAGAAAGTGACAAGGGACACAAGGTCTTGATGTGCAGGGTCGATTCCTGTCCTCATGTGAAACTTTGGTATTTTGTTCATCATGGACTATTTTGTATTCATTTAAAAAAATGTTACATTAAAATATTTTTATCTTGATGCTTGAGCGTCTTGGCCACCTCCTTAAATTTTGTGCAAGAGGCTAGTGCCTCACTTGCCTCACCCTCCTCCCGGTCCTGATAAAATTACTCAGAAACCCAACTTGAACTTGAGAAACAGTCACAAGCTCCTGGAAGTCTTTTACATGCATTTCCTGATTGCACTTCCCCTCCCCCACCAAATGGCATCATCCTGAGTTTGTTTCACTAGGTCTTGCTCATCTTTGTAGAACACCTCATGGTATATGTCCCTACACAATGTATAGCTTAGTTTTGCATGTTTTTGAACTTCATAAAAATGGGATCGTACTTCACGTATTCTGCTGCTTTTCAAAGCTGAATGTTCTGGTTGCAAGATTCGTCAGGTCTGTGGGAATCACAGCTCCTGTGGTGTATGTGGTCGCGTACTGGGCTCCCCAACTTGAAGGGCACGTCTCCCCACGGTTTGGCACCCCTGACACCGCGCTTTGCAGCCTGAGGCCCCTTGCCATCCCTGTCTGCCTGGCAGGGCCGGGCGGCGGCTGCTGTTGCTTGCCCGTCCAGTGCACACAGACGTGGCTCTTCCTAACGTCATCACTTCTGAGGCTGTGTGTTGTTAATCTTCCGTGAGCTGAGTTTGATTGGAGTTTAAAAGGTCTTCAAAAAATATTACACTATGACTTGGGCTTGAAACAAAAAGCTTTCAATGCCTATTTTCTATACAGAAAGGTGTGAGAACAGAGCAGCATGATATATGATAAAATATGTCTAAATAAATCTAAACAAGACTGTAAAATAACACTGAGTGTACAATGTTAAGTATAAGAAAGTATTGTCGTAGGTTAGTTGGCAGCAGCCTTTCTCTCTTAGCAGTTCATAAATCAATGACCTTACCTTCGATGGCATCTTAAAAGTCAGTGAAATATGGTGCTGCTCTGTTGTGTGAACAGACCACAGTTATTAATTAGTGCCTTCCTCTGTTGATGGACATTCGGGCTTTTTCCTGGCTTTTCACTTTGAAGCGTTTTTGGACGTTCTCCTGGTACCCTGGAGCATCCAGCACAGTTTCTCAAACTTCTCGGGTGGTACCAGTCCCTGGGGCATGTGTTAAAAAATCCTGATTGCTGGGGCTCGCCCTGAGCCTCTCAAATCATCCTCTCCGGGGAGAAGGGTGGTAGTTAGTCCTGGATGCATGCGCCCACCTTAACTTTTATCAGGAAAGTGTTGGAAAGGCGGATCAAGGGAACATTCTTAGGAGTAGGTCTGCCGTGTCTGAGAGTCTGCTCAAGAGTGGTCAGCCTGATGAGATCAGGCTTTGGGGGCATTTTTTGGACACGTGGGCAAGAGTAAATCTTTGCGGTGGAGACCCTTTGTGGAGGGGGCGGTCCTGTGAGCACTGCAGGAGGTTTAGCAGCATCCCTGGCCTCTGCCTGCAAGATGCCACTAGCACCTCCCCCCACCGACAAGCCGGTGTTTTGCCAGACGTGGCCCAATGCCCTCTTGGGGGGCAGAATCACCTCTGGCTGAGAACCGCCGCAGGAGAGGATGGGTAATTGGTGGTCAGAATGGCTTCATCAGTTTATTACGATGCTTCACCAGCAACGTACGTGCTCCCTTGGCTCCACACTCTTGTCGACCTCCATGCAGTCAAACTTTTTTTTTTTAAACTATTTCGCCAACCTAGTGAGCATCAAATGGTCTCCCAGCTTATTTTCAGCTTGCTTTTCCCCGATGGTCTTTTCACAAGTGTATCGGCCTCTCATGTTTCATTGTCTGTGAAAGGTCTTTTGCTCATTTTTTTTTCTGTTGAGTTGTCTCTTTTTCTTATTGACTTTTAGGACCTAAAAGAATATTCTAGGCTCTAATTCTTTTTACATGTGCGGCAAAGACACCAGTACCGATCCATGGTGTGTCTTCCCCGTTACTGTCTCCTTTCATGAATAGAAGTTTTTAACACAGATGTAGTCAAATGCATCCTTTCTTTCCTTTATGGTTTTTGGCTTTTCAAAAATGATCTTATTAAATTCTTTCTGCCCTGAGGTTATAAACAAATTGTCCTCACATTCTTCTAAAGGTTGTGAAGTTTTACCTTTCACATTTAAGTTCTTAATTCACCTGGAATCGATTTTGGTGTATGGTATAAGGCTGGGTTCTATTTGTTTTTCCCTGAAATGGATAACCAATTTCCTGGCACCATTTATCAAACAGCCTTTCTTTCCCCCACTGATCTGCCACCAGTGTGTCATTTATCAGGTGTCTAAAATCACTCAGGACTATTCCTGTGTTTGGTATTTTTTTAAAGATTTACTTATTTATTTTTAGACAGAGAGGAAGGGGAAGAAAGAGAGAGGGAGAGAAATATCAATATGTGAGAGAAACAGCAATTGGTTGCCTCTTGTGCGCCCCCTACTGGGGACTGGGCCTGCAACCCACGCATGTGCCCTGACTGGGAATCAAACCAGCGACCCTTTGGTTCGTAGGCACTCAGTCCACTGAGCCCAACCAACCAGGTGTTCCTGTGTTTTTTATTCTTTTCCATGGGTTGTCATCTTGTTTCTATCCTTAAGTTTCCCTTTTTTATATGTATCTGGATAATTTTTAGATTTTTGCTTTTATTTTCTTTTAAAACTCATTCTCTCTTAAATGCAGTGTGGAATCCCGGAACAGAAAAAGGACATTAATGAAAGAACTGGTGTTTACTTAATAAAACAGTGTACCAACATTGGTTTCTTAATTGATTTAAGATGCAAACTTGAGGGGAAGTCGGGTGAATGGTGTATAGGAATGGTCCGTACTATCTTCATAACTTTTCCATAAGCAAAAAAGTTTTCTGATTTTAAGTAAAAAGTTGACTTAAAAAGTTTTTTCTTATTTATTAAACATTTTTTTGCCTTTTCTGTTAACTCCTTCTCTTAATCCTTAAACCCATTGCTTACTTTTACATCGTTTATTTGTCATTTTAGGTTTAAACCATTTATCTTAATCTTTGCTCTCCTTTGCCAGCCATCCTTTAAGTTTTTTGCTCCATTAAGTGGAAGTCTTCTTCCTTTTAAATCTCCTCTCTTTTGTCTCACCATTTAAGGTAAACATACCTAGTGTCTTCATTTGTTGGGATTCTAACTCCTTTTTAACTTGCAGTTTTCGCTCAGCTGTCATTTCTTCCAGGCCGTCAACTCTCCTTTCATTATTTACAGTGTATGATGCTTCCTTCTCTGCTTCTTTCTGAGTACGTTTTCTTATTTTTGCTGTTGTTTATAACAGCAGAAAAGCTGGGCCGTGGGAGACAGGAAGGAGCAAGTCCCCCCTCCCCACCACTGTCCACCAGAACAGGGAGATGGGAGGCCGCATTCCTTCTGCCCGTGAGTGTCAGCAGCAGATTCTGGCTTTTCCTGAGGGCTCTCGCCCTGGGAGAGGGGCTGTGGGCCAGCCCTCTGCAGGCTGCCGTTTTCTGTGTGCAGATGGCGTGTTTGATGGGCTGGGGCAGCAGCATCCTTAACGCCGTGGGCAGTGTGGTGTCACGTCCTAGGAAATCCACGGCCTGGCATCGGGTGCTATTGCTCTTGGGCCTCTCTCACCTCTGTCCATGGGCCTCGGCTCACAGCTTACACAGCTTCCAACTTCAGGACAGCCAGAGCGTTCTGCTTTGGGACCTGACACTGGGTTTCCAGCAAGATGGCCATGATTTATCTCAACACGTGCATTCTCCTTGCCAAGAATCTACTTCAAGGTCACCTAGATGATTCCAGGTTCCTCAGGACAGGCAGATCACTGCTGCGGCTCTGAGTGCTGGGCAGGGTTAGGCCAATGGCACCTAGCCCTGGGTTCCAGCCTTCTTGGTGGCTCGTCCTCTGGCAATGGGAATAGGACTGGAAATGGAAATTCCTCCTCATGGGTGTGTTGAAACAGTAGCCAGAGGGAGAGACAACCTCTGTAAGACTTTATCCTGGGGGCATCCCATTCCAGCCCCTCTCTGCTCAGAGTGAATTTTCTCCTCCTTTGAACCCTGGCCTGGCAGCTGTCTGCATTTGAGGTTGGCCTGTGCTAGTTTCATGGCCGAGGAGGACCTGGCGGACTCAGGGTTCTCAGACTCCACCATGAGCCTGTGCTGAGGAAGGGCCTTTGGGGCTCCCATTTGGACATCCCGTCTTCTCCTTCCATCAGATCACTGATCACTTTAAACTGATTCAGTGCATAGAGCATCCCTCTGATGAGGCTCCTCTCCTCTTTCTTTTGACCTTTTTTTTTAAGACTACTCTGTCTAATTCTAGCCAAAACCTGGGGCTACTGGACAGCTATTAAAAAAACATGTCAAAATTTTAGGACATGACCCCCAATATATAACTGAACTTGAGTTAATAATATTTTACACTATGTTAATCCATTCAGCTCTCTAGGTATGTATTTGCAGATAGCTTATGTTTTTGTGGATGATACCAGGAAGCTATTTCGCTGCTCAAAGATAAATGTTTTATGAGGGCCTTCTTTAATGGATTTTTTTTAACTTTGGAATTTTGTTTAACGGATGATAATAGCAGCTCACATTTCGTACGGTGCTTTTGGGCTTAAAAGTACTTTTTGTGTATTATCTCATTTGATAAATAATGATAATTATCTCCATTCTACCCTCAAGTACCAGTAACTTGACTCATCTTATTTGTGAGTACATAGAAAACACTGAGGTTTCATCGGGTTCCGGGTGTTAATTAGCACTTAGTATGCTTAGAAAAGGAACCGATAAAGATTATCTAGATTGATTATCATAATATTTAGCATATTGGAATATAGATGAAGTAAAATAATTAGGCATGAAAAATGTAGATGAAAGTGAAGATTTTTTTCCTTTGAAGAAGACCGAGATTAATGATACCATAAGGGAGAATCATGAAGTCTTTTTAATCATAAAATAAGAGTTTCTAAAGTATTTTTCGAACGTAGAAACAGTTATCCGGGGTCAGGTCATTGTGTAGACTTGTGGTTTTAAAATGGCCCCTCCCTGGCAGCTCCTGACTCACCCATCGATTCATTCTTTCAGCAAACACGTGTTGAGATTCTTATTCTAACATCGCTCATCAGCCTGGGTCCTGAAGCCCATTCATTGCCTGCAGATCTTTGGGTCTGGTGATTCGGTACCAGCAGGAAACAGTACCATGGACCCTTTCTCTGCAGGGTCCCTGCTTTTCTGCAGAAGACGTGGCTACCACCCCCCACTTTTTCTAGCTGTCAGTAACACCCTTCCAGATGCCCTCCTCCTCCTGCTCTCCTGTGCCCATTCAGGAAGCACAACTCCCACAGAGCCTGATGCCTCAGGTTGCTTCCCTCCATCTGCACTTCCACTGCTGGGTCAAAGCTGTCACCACCACCACCACAGCCACAGCCTCCTAACCCCTTCTCCCCCTTTGCCTCCTTCCAGTTCACTCCTTCCAGTTCGCTGCAGCCAAGAGGATCTGTTCCAGGGGCAGATCTGATCGGTGACTCTTGCTCGTTCCTTTCCATGACTCCTGTTGCTCTCCGGTGGCTCCCCTTCCCCCTTCCAGCTACGCATGTTTCTTCCAATCCACCATACCACCCTATCCTCTCCTACCCCAGGGCTTCTGCACGTGCTGTTCTTGAAGCCTGGATCACAAGTGAGCACCCACCTCCGGCTGCAGTAGATTAGTGTTTCCATAAGGGGGCACCAGAGATGTTACTCCTGAGCGTACCTTAGGCCCGTACAGCACTACTTCCTTAGAACTTCAGCGTCTTCCTCGCTTTTCCCTCTGAGCACTGGGAGGAACCCACTTGCCCCTGAGCACTCCTGTGCCCCACTTCTGTGCGGGCCTAGTCGGCTGAGCGGGAGAGCACCCTTAGTGAAGTGTGGGAGAGTCCGCTTCGTGGAGCGCTGGCGGGTGTTTCTTATTTTACGAAAGTTTGACTGAAGGCAGCAGAGCTCATGGAGGGTGTATGCAGTCATTCTTGAAATGCCAAATAAGTCTCTGTGATGATGCCAGAGCTGTACCATTTTGACTTCCGATAAAATTACTTCCATGGGCCTGCATTTGGGTTTTTACATTTCCTCATCATTAATTGAGGGACATTTTAGGATAGTCCCAAGAGAAGTTTGTTGAGGATGTTGATTGCTACAGAAATAAAATCGGTGTCCTGTCGAGGACCTCTGAGGTAATGTATTTATGGTGTCAGGAACAGAACGAGTTGTGGTTCTTACATACTCTTTGTTTTTTATGTTACGGAACCAGGGACTGAGTCAGGTGATTAATTGTGTTTTCCTTTTTGCTTTGGCCACCAGGAAGCTCAAAACCAAATCTTTGACCAGCTTCTTGCAATTCTTAGTATAGATATTATATCTCTTCTCCTTCCTTCTTGCCCAGCTTTTTTTATTATCCTTAAAAAAACATTTTTTTCTTTTATAGTGTATGAACATAAACAGCTTTAAATCCTTTCTGGAATAAAGGAAAGCAGAGATAAATAACTGTGCAAATGTGAAGTATCATTATCCAATTCAAGCAGTGTTCACCCCCGAGGGTCTGCGGGGCATCTGCCATGTACCAGACATGGGGCTACGTGACCAAATGTGAATCATGACATTTAAAGAAATGGAAAGGGAGGCTCACAGAGGTTGGGTAGCTTGCCCAGAGATGCAGTCCAGCAATTGGCAGGCTCTCTTTTTAATGTTAGCTCTGTTTCTCAAAATCTGTGCTTTGAACTGCTGCCTGAAACTTCCTCCCCTGGAGCATGAGCAATTATTCAGCTACTTGTCTTTTCCTGCCACCCATGTGTTCCAGGAGGGCCGCGCTCACGCTTCTCTCTCATGTTCCTGGCACTGAGCACCACGTTGGGGTATAGAAGAGGTTCGGTAAATATTTGCTGAGAGGGTACGAGCTTGGGTGTGGGGAACAGTTTTTTCCCTACAAGTGGAATAAATAACATTTCTAAACAATTCAGGAATTTGAAAATTCCATTGAATTGATTCTTTCTAATCTATAATGAACCTGGAAGTTTTCTGCGAGTGTGAGAGAAACTTTCCAAACGGTATGGGGTCTTTCCAGCCACTATGGAGTTAGACATGGCCTCACCTTTGTTGAAGGCAGAGGGAGGTATAGGTTCACATGTGTTTAATCCTATTTGACCTTGTCTGCTGGGACAGGGAGAAAGGAATCTTGATAACTAAATTTCAAACATTCAAATTGCACAAGTAGATTCATTGAAAAGGAGATGCTAGTTGAATAAAGTAACTTTTGTTTAAGCAAAGAGGTTCTCTGCAAGAGAATCTTTCTTCTGCTTTGCAAGGGTTTTGGGTACAGAGTCTGGGAAGGCTGATCGGAAATCTCAGCAGTGTTGACTCTCTGAGCTCTTGAGTTACACATGTTAAATAAGATGCAAGAAATGATGACTTAACCTTGAGCAAATCACATTCCAAATCTTGGATTCTTAGAGGATTGGGTACTTTTCCAGTCCTCTCCCCTGCCTTTAAAAAATAAAAAATCACAAGTGCAGAGAGGCATGGTGACGGCCGAGAGAGGATTGGGAGTCATCAGTGGAAATGGTCTAGACTCTCGTATCCAGATGGGCTGGAGTTTGCGACTGGCGCCATCTTGCTTGTGAGGCCAGCAGTGATGTAATTTTCATGGGCTGAATGAGGTTATTTCTTAGCTCCCTAAATTGACAGAATAAAATGTGCAGACGCATCCCCAAGATGTCCATGCAATATCTGTGGTCCCTTCATCCATTGCCCTTTGCAGGTTCATGCTGTGGAGGCTGAAGTGTGGAGGTGGGGGTGGTAGAGGGTGGCCAATGGGGAGGTCTGCGTCATGGTTATTAGTTTGGAATTTTAAAAAGTTTTGTTTTTGAAATAACTGGAGACTCATAAGAAAATACAAAAATGGTGGGGTTCTTGTGGGCCCTTCACCCATCTTCTCCCTGTGACTTTTATTTTACGTAATCAAGGTACTGTACCAAACCCAGGAAAATGGCATTGGTGTGATACCATGAACTGAACTACAAGCGAAGGTCTGTGGTTCTTTACATGCACATACGTGTGGATGCAGTAACTGAATTCTCGCCCTACACTGACCTCTTGGCATGCTGATACCATGCAAACCCTTTGAGGCAGAGACTCTCATCACCCCCATCTGTAAGATGGGGAGACTCAGGCACAGGGAGCTGATTCAATAGCCTGCCCGAGTGCATGCAGCTCGTCAGCAGTCAGTTGTGAGGCAAACCTGGGATCCGGCTCCAGCATCCATGCTGTTTACCTCTTTTCTCATTCTGCCTCCCAGTTCAGCAGTAGCATTCCTTAATGTAGGGACTGAGATTCTGTTTCCTCCTGATCTCACCACAGTGATACACAGATGGTAGGGGCTGACCACGTATTTAGGTTTGGTTTTGAATACGTAGTTAGGGACTAGGCAGTATGCCTGGACTGGATCTTTTTCTCTCCCTACTTTCCTAGAACTTGCTGGCAAGTCTGAATCCTAAGAACTACATTTGCTGCCCATGCTGGAGCTGGCGACTCCAGCCCTGACTGCTCTGTGCTGGGGGCACAGATATCTGCTCACCGGGAGCTCATAAGCTGGGCGTGCATGAGCTTCAACCAGTAGTTAATCCACAGGCTGTTTGTGTGGCACACGCCCATGCTTTCTTCGCTTTGCCTTTCAGCGTTTTCCTTTGGTCCCCAGGCAAGTATCAGCTAATGGCAGACACTATGAGGTCATTCAGAATGGCACCTGGGGATACGGAATGGCATGGGGGCAGGAGGTAAATAGGATACACTGACTTCATTGCCACAAATGATCACCGCACACCTGTGCTGGGCCAGGCTCTGGACTCCAGATCTCAGGGCCGGTAGGACCAGCTCGGGTGCACAGGCTGCTTGCATGGGATGGTGGCAGCTGTGTAGAGGGAAAGCGCTCCCAGACATGGGTCCAGATCCCAGGGCCCTTGTCATTAACCAGCTGCCCAACTCTGGGCAAGTCTCGTAGCCTCGCCGGCCCTCAATTTTCTCATCTGTAAAGTGAGAAATGGAAGAAGACAGATGTAAAAGATCACGCGCCATACAAATGCATTTGTTTGAGAGGTCCAGAGAAGGCAACTCTACAGAGACAGTAAGTTAGCGGTTGTCTGGGGCTGTGGGTGGGGACAGGGAGTGACTACCAGTGGGCAAAGCTGTCTTCTGAGGTGACGGACATGTTCTAAAATTGGATCGTGATGGTGATCACAACTCTGTAAATTTCCTAAGCGTCACTGAACTGTACACTCAAAACAAGTTTTATGATATATAAATTGTAACCTTGTTTTTCAGTAACCTTGTTTTTCAAAAGAATTGATTGTGCGGCTCAAGCGAGATGATGCATCGACCTCACTTAGGACATGCTGACGTGGGTACATGGGTCGTTGTCATTCGAACTGTCGAAATTGGAAGTTGACTGTTCTCTGAGACCAGCTGCACATGGGAAATATTGCCAGGGGAAAGCAGTGGTACCGGTTTGGTAGCCTGGCATTGCAGCAGGTGCCGTTGTAGTGATTCAATGACAGTTGTAAATTTCTCGAAGGTAGGGGCTGGCCTTGGATCTGTGTCTGCTCAGGGTCCTGCAGAAATTCCTGCTCCCAGGGTTGCTCCCAACCTTCCCGCCAAGGATAACTAGAGATGCTGGATAAAATATTTTTAAAACTCTGTTTAAAGGCATCAGGAAGCACCTCAGGTAGTGAGGGTCCCAGAAAGAAAGGCAATACCGGGAAGCGAGCCCCAAGTTCAATGCTGCGTGACTAACTCCAACATAGCAGCTCAGAGACTGAGAAGCCGAGAATGGCTGCACTTCATGTTGCTGAGGAGCAACACTGGAGCTGAAGACCCCCAGGAGGGGACCCTGGGAAACGCCAGTGTGTCCGGTGGCGACTGAGGGACCACACTCCAGGAGTAAGGGTCAGCTAGAGGCAGACCAGTGCTTATAAAAATGAAGCCGACCTTCACATCTGCTCAATTCCGGATTGGATTAATGTCATCAGCCCCTCTCTTAACTGCCTGCCAAAAGCAAAATTTCAGTCCTCTCTGGAGAAAGATAACATCAACCAGAAACACAAATTATCTCTATTTTCATATACAATTTGAGGAATTCAATCAAAGAATTGCCAGGCACATTAGGAGGCAAAAGCACATGACTCCAGAAGAAGAAGACAGACCCAGAGGAGATCCAGATACTTGAGTTACGAAACGTGAACTTCATCTCTTATTTTATCATGATTTAGTTGCTTAATTCAGGGGCTTTGGGATGTTCCAGAATTAGGAGCTGTCTCCCCAACTGGTCTAGTCTGATTTGGAATTTTTAAAACTGGCACTCTTTGAGGTATAATAGATCGCACCCTTAAATTTAAATAGTTGCTATTGGATGGGTGCAGACAAGCGTGCACACCTGGGTGACTGCCACCGCAGTGTTCCGTACCTGCATGGGGCTGCCAGTCTGCTTTGTACCAGGGCGGACAGAGTCACGGTCACGATGTTCCGCTGAAGACCGAAGATGTGGGGATGGGCAGATAGTGGGAAATGTGGGGGAAGAGCGAAGAACCGCAGGCATTTACCACGGGTTAGCGGATATCACCCTTCTTCAAGGGCCTGGGTCATCGGGAGGGATTTAACCCCTGAGCTGCAGCTACTCCAGTGTCTTTCAAACACAACCAGTTGTTCTAGATAAAAATCGAACATGAGGCCTGTGTAGGTGTGAGTAACTGGCGAGAAGGGAGTGTGCTTTTTCAGCACGCTGGGTGTGTCTCACCGGGAGGAGAGAGGGTGGGTGCTGTTACCCCAAGATTCTTCCCCCCATAGCCAGTACACCGGAGTGGGGAGCACCCCAGAGGCCAAGGGTGCTGTGGGTATCCCCACCGTGTATGTTGGGACAGGAGGAGAAGAAAATAAAACAGATTTTCTTTTAAGATAAATTCATCTTAACCGCAACCGCCAGTACAGAATTCGGGCCAAGTCTTAGCCCAGCAGAAGATGTCAGGACAGGAGACAGAGAGATAACAGAGGGAACATCAAAGTAAAGTTCAGAGGCAGTGCTGACATCCCCAGAATAAACACTGGTTAAATACTCAGGAACGACCGTCAAAATTACTTCATGGGTGTAAATTAAAAGTCAACCCTGGAACGTCGATTCATTTTCTTCTCCCCACGTTGCCATGGAGTACGGCGGGGAGATGGTAAGAAACCATTCTCTCTGTGAAGATGCCAACAGCCTTTCCTTTTATCTTCTGTTAGGTTCCCTTTTCAACAAATCAATCGTTTACTTGTAATAGTGATATTAAATTCACATGTTATTGTCTATCGACCTGCAGTTCCCAACGGCCCGCTCAGAGATGTGTTCCAGAGTTTTTGGTGGGTTGTTGTTGTTGTTGTTTTTTCTTTTAAATTCAGTCTGAACAAGTCCAGTCCATTCTCAAGGATTCATGCTTCCTCCACGTCTCCTTTGTTCCACAACTCCAAGCCCAGGAGGGTGGGAGGGGGGAACACAGGTGATTCTCAGGTTCTTTAAAAAATCAAATTAACAATGACTTTTTTTTTATACAATACTAAGAACAGTCAATTGCAGAATGGTCTCACTACTTAGAGTTCTTCTTCATAGTTGAAATGCTAAGTCCCTCTCTCTGTTTGCACCCCTATATGTAAAGCTTGGGAGACGTGTGTGTATTGTTTCAAATGGAGACCCGTTTTAATCACTGCCTGGGATCTTCTCATCCTATGCCCGTGTTTTGTTGGGGGTGTTTTCTAACCTGGGGGCATGCCGCAGGCTCTTCCACAACTGCAGAACCATTTGCATGCCCACAGAGCTGTGTGTGCATTCGTGATTATTTCCTCAGGTGGCAATTTTAGAAGAATAATTTCTGTGTCATGGAGTGTGCATATTTATAAAGCTGTTGAATCATGTTGCCAGATTACCTTATAAAATTGTACTGATTTATACTCCCTAAAAGCTAAAAATCTTCCTGCCCTGGAGGCTGGGTAATAGAGCAGAAACAACACTCAGAAAAAAAAATGTAAAAATAAGAAAACCATTCAGGCAGCCCCTGCTCTGCCACTGGCCAGCTGAGCGTGTCTGGGCCTCTTGGAACCTCCCCACCACCCCCTGCCCCCAACTGGTTCCCCATTTGTGTGACAAGGACGTTGGGTTAGCTCAGAAACTGGCAAACTTTCCAAAAAGGGCTCGATAGTGACTATTTTAGGTCTCGTGGGCTTCACGGTGGTCGTTTTCACTGCGGGTGGCGTTCCGCTCTCCATGTCTGCAGGGCTCTTTGGTTGTCCCAGCTGAGGAGGGAGGGCTGGGGTGCCTGTCCCGTGGCCAGAGACCAGAAGGGCCGCTCAGCATCCTGCCACACCCAGGACAGCCCTCGGCACCAAGGTTTGTCCAGCTCCGGACGGCAGGGACGCTGCTCAGCTCTCGGCTACAGTGCAGGCGTAGCCGCAGACAGTGCAGAGAGGAGCGGGGTGACGGTGCTCCAATGGAACTTTGTTTTCAGAAGATGACATTTGGAAGTCATCTAATTTTCACAGGTCATAAAATATTCCTTAAAATATTTTTCATTAAAAAATCTGTAAAGACCATTCTTAGATTGAGGCCACGCAGAAACAGAGGGTGAGCTGAACTTGGCCTTCAAGCCGCTTCACTGACCTCTGGGGTAGTTGAACTCTACTCTACTGTTTGGAGATTCTTTGGATGGAGGCAGCAGATACACTTATTGAGCGTTTACTGTATGCCAGGCATTGAATGTGATGGCTCTCTTGGTTACCCACGTGTCAGCCCTGAGGAAGGTTCGTATCCCCATTTTAAAGATGAGGGACTGGAAGCCAGGAGGGATGAAGTCACTTGTCCGAGATCTCTCAGTGGCAAAGTGGCAGAGCTGGGGTTTGGACCCAGGTGCCACCCCTTCTAGAGGCAGTGCATGAAACCAGCAGCCTCCTGGCTCCAAAGTTGCATGCCTTTTCCTCAAGACTGGATGTGTCTGTCTGAGGTTGGGACCAGGGTGTCAAGCGGAGGTAAAGAAGGTATAGGGAGTAGTGGGGAAATGCAGCCTGTGGGAGACAGCATGGCTCCCATTGACAGAAGGGAGGGAGGAGGCTCCTTGGCTGCGGGTGGCCTCTGAGGGTTCCCTGTTTGTCCCCGGTTGGAGCTGTTACCCCCAACCTGCTCCTCTCCTGCTTGGTGCTGAGCTCCATCAGTTAGTCTCGGCTTGTGGCTCTGTGCTGCTTCCCCTGGGCGTGTCCCTACAGAGGGCCATGCCTCTGCCCTCACGAGCCCCTTCCTCTGTTAAAAAATAAAAATTTGCCCTGGCTGGGTGGCTCAGCTGGTTGGAGCATCATCCCATACACCAACAGGTTGTGGGTTTGATTCCCAGTCAGGGCACATACCTAGGTTGTAGGTTTGATCTCCAGTAGGGGTGCATATTGGCAACAGCTGATTGATGTTTCTCTCTCACAACAATGTTTGTCTCTCTCTCTCTCCCTTCTCATCTCCCTAAAATCAATAAACGTATCTTCAAATGAAGATTAAAAATATATATAAATAAATAATTCTATTTTGTGACTACATTGTCATGAAGACAACTGTAATAATCCATGCTGGATTCATTACTATCTAGTCATTATTCATACATTCACTTTCTCTTCCAGTTTAAAAGGAAATCAATGTGAAAGTGTGTTCACGGGCCCCCGTGAGACCCTCGGGCCCCTGGCCCTCATTTCCCTCCTGTGCCCGGCAGAGCAGCTGCTCCATCAAGGTCTCCCACGGTGCGGGGGTCAAGTCGCAGCTGCAGGCGCTGCACGCTCCAGCAGGCTTCTCTGTTCTCTGAGCTGCACCCCTCTTGTTTCAAAAGTAATAGTGGCGTCTTGTAAGTCTGAATCAGGAGGCGGTGATCAAATGCTCTGAGGTTTTGTTCATTTATTTGCTCACTCCCTCATTTGGCAGATATGTTTCTCTTCATTGAGCTGTTACTATAAGCCTGACCGCGCTCCAGGTGCCGCGGAAGACGCAGCCCTGTCTCCAAGGAACGTGGGGTCGGGGCGAGCTTTTAATAAAATGCAGGCAAGTGTTAGACGTCATTAGGCACTTGATAGGCAATTTGTCATTTCACATGCCCAGGAAGTAAGCACTATTTTCAGCTTCAATGTGCAGATGAAGAAACTGAGGCTTAGAAAGGCTAAATAATGTTTCCTGTTCACAAGCAGCAGACCAGGGATTCAAGCCCTGACTTTGTCACTCCAATGCCTCCCCACCTCCCCAAGCATTTAGGAAACATCAAACAGGTGCCCCCCTTGCCAAATCGAGCTGGTCTGGTGTCACTGGTTCCCGGAGGTCAGGCATCTGTGCCGAGGAGCCGTCACTCACACTCTGTGGCAGCCTCAGGGACAGCCCAGTCCCCTGTGTGGGGGCCACTGTGCCCAGACTCTGATCAGCTCTCTCCAGAAGGGCACCAGCGGTGTTAGAGACCCTGTCTCCTCCTGTCATACCTGTCTATCGGCCCCAGATCCGCAGAGCCCTGGGTTAATCTGTCACCGAACGCCTGACACTGTCACCCCCTGCCCATCAAGCCTGCTCCTTGCACCTTTCCCTGGAAGTCTACAGATGCGTGAACCCAGGCAGCTCTGAGCTTCGCCCAACTCCCCTGTGCAGATTGCCCTATTCAGGGAGAGAAGGGGGGCTTGGAAAGGTGAGCCAAGGCCAGCGTGCCCAGCCAGGAGGGGGCACAAGTCCCAGAGGATGGTGCAGACCCTGTTATTCGGGGTGTGCGGAGGCTGCCCACCCCGAGCTCGGAGGTGGCTTGGCTGCTGAGCAGCTATGCCCCTCTTTGACGGCACCACCCCAGCAGCCCCAGTCCTCCGTGTGCTACCCGGGGGACTGGGAACAGGGTTGCAAACACTTGTGCACAGGCGTGCATAGCAGCATAGTCCACAGGAGTCACACGGTGGAAGGAGTGAGCACACACCGTTGCTGCTTTACTGGAAGCACTCTGAGGCTGAGTGGAAGTAAGCAGAGAGGGACATTAGTTAAATATTAAATTAAGTATTAATTAAGCACCTTACGAGTGTTAGGCAGGCACTGTTCTCAGTGCTTGGTTAATCTTCTGAGGAACCGGTGAGGCGCAAAGAGATTAAGCACGAACTAGCCCAGCGTTTTACAGCTGACAGGTGGCTGAAGCCGGGCGCCAACCCAACCCGGCAGTGTGACCTGAGAGCCTCATTGAATCTGATGGTCACCTCGCAGGGTTGCTGTTTAACTTCTCATGTTGCAGGTAAGGGAGTCACCAGTCTCTGGGAGGGTCAAAGACTCAGCCGGAGGCAAAGCTGCTATATGAACTCAGGAAGCAGGGCCTCACTGTGCCCAGCCTAAAGGAGCCCCCCCAACTCCCTGCAGCCCCCTTGTCTTTAACACCGCCATTTATCCCTCCCAGGCTGGCAGACCTTTCACAGCCTGCACCAACTGGGGGTAATATTGCGGCATGAAAGAAGCCGGCAGATGCAGAAAGAGTCACCTGCAGGCTTTGACTGGGGCTCCGAAAACCCTGAGCCGGCTCTCCGCCTTCACCCCTGAAAACCCCTTTCAGTCTTTAGAGAATCAAGGGCCCATTGACAAATGCGGAGCTGTTGACAAGCGCCTGGAGGCTGTGCTGCCTGCCCCAAGGTGAAAGGCGTGGATCAGGCTGGTGAATGTGCTTCCTGGCAGCTCATCAATCCTGCCTTTGTTTTGTGCATAAGCAAGAATGATCGTGTTGAACAAATCCATCATTAGGTTGTGTTCCTTTCTGCAAGAATAGGAGCACCAGGTAGAGGAGACAGAGGGTGTGGTCCAGGGGTGCATTCAGAGCCAAACTCCAGAGATGAAGGGGGCAGGTGGCGGAGCGGAGAGGCTGTGAAGACGGGCCCATTGTACCCACACCCATCCATCAGGCCGGGTTCGGCACCTCTTCCTTTCCCCACCGACTATCAGTCACCTGGCTTTTTGAAAACCCTTGGAAGATTGCACCTTCGGATCTGGTTTGCTGAGCTTGAGAATTGAGAACTGAGGGCCGCTTTGTGAATTTATGTTTCCTCTTTGATGTTGGCAATCAGACCGTCTTTGAAACTCGGGCGGAGGCTGTCTCAGACTCATTCCTCAGTGATTAGCCAGGGTTAGCCATTTTGTCCTTGGTGACAAGACTGAGTCACTGCCTGGGGTGGAGGGGAGGGTGGCTTCTCTGAGAACTTGGAGAAACTTTGAGAAGACAGTGGAGCCATTTGGCTGCAGAGCCTGAGGCCATTTGACCTCATGATGCCAGCAGGAGTGATGGGCTTTGGCAATCTGTCCCAACGCCCATGCTCGGCCCTTGATGAATGGTTGGGGCTGTGGGTGGTCATGAGCCCCAGGGGGTGGCATTCAGTGGTCCCCTTCTTTATGTGCATGTTGGGTATCTTTGCCCTAGAGCACTCCTGCCCAACCAGGGACAGAGTTGCCCTGCTCCCTGGGGAACGTGTGGCAATGTTTGGAGACCTGATTGTTTGTCATGGCCCAGGGAGCAGGGCGCTGCTGGCGTCCAGTAGGTAGAGGTCAGGGATGCTGCCCCCCAGGACCAGGGCCTCTCACATTTCCGTCACCGCAGCTCCACTGAGGGGATGGATGCTTTGGAATAGAGACACCCCCATCTTGACCTTGGCATACAGTCCATGACAAGGCTGTCTCTAGCAGTGGGATGCCTCTCTGCATGGCACTTGGAGTCTTAGGGAACCGAGAGAGGGAGACCTACTTCCTGAAGTTCAGACTTGAGGATGCCTGGTGTCAGGGGTTTGTTGAAGCTGAACTGGGCTCCCTCGCGGCAAGCTTGCCGGGCCTGTCCCCGCTGAGCCCACTCAGGCGGTCAGTTCTACGGACGGACTCTGCGTGGGGAATTTCTCATCAGCCCTTTGTTCTGTGGACAATTAACTTCCACCGAACATTAACTAGAGGGTGGCTGCATAATTAAAAAACACCACATTTCCATTCGGGAGGGAATTTCAGCTCAGGCAACTCTGAGCAGCTCTGATTTAAGATCCATAAACTCAGTTCAAGGCAGTAAATATGAAAGTAATTGATGATGTAGTGCGCGAGGAACTTAAGACCCATCCATCACATTGGGGCAAGCAAGGGCTACAGATGCGCCCTGAGAACACGGTGACGGGGCGCGGGGGGGGGGGCGACAAATGGCTGGAGGGACCTAGACAGCTCTGTCCTCCCCATAACTCACCGCTGCTTCTCCAGAGACTCATGGCCTCGTTTCCCAAAGAGCTTCTTCCCCAGGGTTTGTTGTCCCAGGCCGGAGACAGGAGGTGCTCAGGAAAGCTCCAAGCGAGCCCCTGCATGACTTAAGGGGAACGCTGTCTTTTAGTGCACACCCACTAGGCGCCAGGCTCTTGCTTCGTATGTCAATTCCTGCTTCTCAGGCCACGGAGGAGGCTTGGGCCCCTGGATCGCCTGGATTGCGGACCACACAGCCCACGAGCACCTCCTGTTGTCCATTTCTGGGCCCGGATGTCCAGCCCAACTTGCAAATCTGTCTGTGGCCTGTATGTCCCTCACCTAACGCCTGTCACTGATGCTGTGTCTCTGCTGGTCTTTTTCAACGTGAGACCATTTACACTTGAAATTGATGGAGCACAGGGCTGGCTGCTTTCCTCCCTTCACAGGGACATTTGTGGTGATGGTGATGGCAGCGTGGGGCCTCTGTCTGTCAACTCTTGTTTTTGTCCTCACTTAAGCCTGAGCCAGGGTGCAGTTAGCCAGCCTCTTCCAATTAGCATTTTCCTTCCGGTCATGGGCCCTGTATCTCTGGGGTCTGAGACGGGCTCTGTGGGCTGGTATCTCTGCATCTCAGCATCTCACCTGTGTCTCTGGCTGGTCTCTGGGCTGCCCTCCTGGTGCTTGGGGGCTCCTCTGCCACGGAGGTGACACAGGAAGACCCCCTTGCCAACTTGGCTGGTGATCTCTCCTCCTTCCTGAATGTCAGAACAGAGACTGCCCTGCTCACAAAGAGGGGCTTCCCTGTCTGAGAGATCTAGGTTCAAATCCCAGAAGAACGTTTTCCTTAGCTGATCGCTGAGTCTCGGTTTTCCCATTTGCAAAATGGTGACATTAGCCTGCCGGGGTGGATTTTCATTCATTCATTCATTCACTCACTCACTTACTCACTCACTCATTCATTCATTCACTCACTCACTCATTCATTCACTCACTCAGTATTTGTGGAGATGCCAGTGTGCACCCACCACTGTGCTAGGTGCCGAGGACACGGAGTGAAATAGTCAGCGTTGTTACAAATGAGTTCTTGCCGGTCAGACAGTCATGGCAGCGGACTCCTAACTCGTCTGCATATTAGTGTGACCTGGAAACCTTTTAAAATTTTCAAAGCCAGGCCATACAGCAGCACAATTTAATCAAGGGCCAGCAAACTTTTTATGGAAGGTCCAGATAGCAAATATTTTACTCTTTGCGGGCCACATGGTCTCTCTGGTGGCTACTCAGCTCTGCCCTGATGGTGCAAAAGCCGTGCAGACAAGGGGCGTGGCTGTATGACAGTAAAACTTCATCTGCGAAAACAGGCTGCAGGCCAGATTTGGTCCACGGGCTGCAGTTTGCTGACCCCTGAATGAAATCACAACGTGCGAGGGGCACAGGCATCGGAAGATTCCGGTGTGCTGGTGAGCCTGGGAGCCCCGGCATGGGCAGGGCCCGTGGTAGCTCGGACCATTATGCCTCTGTAGCAGGTTGGAGATGTTAAGTAACTTGTCCAGTTAGGGGCAGAATCAGGACAGGAACCTTGGTCTTTCCAACTCTAACCCATTCTGCTTCTCTGTGTTAGGCTTTTCAAGCCTCAGTTTCTCTATCAGTAAAATGGGATCAGTACTAGACCTCCCTGACAGAGCTGCTGAGAGGACCAAATGTGGAGAGTGATGTAAGTTGCAAGTCTTCCCTCAGGGGGGACGCAGCACAGACGAGAGTCAGGAGGACCTGAGGGCGTTCCAGGTGGGGGAGGCAATAACTGTGGGACAGGAAGTGGTGGGCACAGCCCTCGAACAGAAGGGCTTCATTTAGTGTCAGCTGGCCCAGCTGAGGTCCACCCTGGCCACTCAGGGCAGAGTGGGGCTCCTGGCTTCCTGGGACCCCTGACTGGCCCAGGCCCCAGTGGGTGTTGAGAAGCAAAGCCTCCATTCAGCGCCTTGGGCTGCCAGCTTATTTTTGCTGGAGTCAATGAGAAAAACCCCTCACCTCTCAGCTCCGAGCCCAACTCTGCTTGAGACACTGAACACGTGGAGGTGAATAGATGGCAACATCTGCTCTCTAGGAGCTCAGAGTCAAGGGTGGTGGGAAGAACAGATATGTAAGAAGAGACTCTCTGTATAGTGAGGCACGCAGCTGGAGGATGCTGGGCTGGGGGGCGATGAGCACCGCAGGGGTGCCATTCAGGGAGGGCTTCCTGGAGGAGCCAGGCCTAAGCTGGGTCTTGGAAGAAGAGTTGTCATGAGTCAGGCTTAGAGAAGTAGGGAGAGGGGTGCAGGAGAATGTTCTAGACAGACAGAACAGCTTCACTGAAAGTAGGAGGTGCAAAACAGCAGATGCATGGCAGGCATTTGCCTCCCAGCAGGCTGGGCTGGGGGCAGGCACAGCAGTGGGGCTGTTGGCGATTTTAAGCTCAGGACTGGCCTTTACACTGTCCTGCTGCTTTCTCAGGTCCAGGGGCCTTTCTCCCTCTTTGGCCTGGGATGAGCATGCTCTTCCTCCCCATGGGACCTTTCTTGCTCCCTTGAGTAGATAGGATGCTGTTGTGGAGTCCTTGAGACAATGATCTTGGACACACCAAGCCTGCCCCCAAGATCCTATCTGAGTGACTTCCCGCCTCCTCTCCTCACTCCAGAAGCGCCTCGGGTGTACAGTTTATTTCCGGAGCACGTCCCAACCAAACCAAGGTTTGGAGGATCCATTACCCTCATGAGCTGCTTCCGGGTTTTCTAGATCTTCAGATTTCATTTCTTTTCTTGCATTTTGATTTTATTATCTTATTGCATAAATTGTTGTCGACATTTTCAAGGTGATCCCCTCCCCTCCTTCCAGATCTTAGCAGTGAAATTATATTGAGGGGAAGTTCGACGGGTAGATTTGGGGTGGGGGTAGGGGTAGGAGGAGAGGCAGGGCTACAGGGAGAGGCAAGGTTTTCTAATATGTCTCATGGGTAGAATCAAGGGTGATACGTATGCTACCCCCCAGTCGGTGGGCGTGTGTCTCATGGAATTAGAGGCCCATTGTCTTACTATTCTTGTCATGCCCCTGCCCCCTTGGGCATGCATATCTGACCTGCTCTTGACATACTGGGTTCTCCTTCGATCATCCCTGCGTGGAACATAATTACTCGTGTGGCGCCGGGGCTCCCATTGTTTGGTTACGAGGTTAAGAATCCCTGACACACTTCACTACATTCAGCAGTGAGCACATTATGAAAGGTAATTAAATGCCTCGGTTATCTTCTCTTTCTTCACCAGCAGTGGAATTTAATTGAGGCCATCTGAGGGGGCTCAGATAAATCTCAGGTGATGACTCCGAACGTGATGTGACCCCTGGCCATGTGGTTGACTTATGGGGGATCCAGGGACCCTGCCTCAGCAGTTACTCGCCAGGACTCAGACGCGAGGGGGCGACGGTCTGTTAAAAGTGGGGAGGATGATGTGGGGAGAGGGGCATGAAAATAAATAGGTTCCAGTTCTCCCACGAGATCTCAAAGGTGCTTCCAGTTTGGTTTCACCATTTTAAAAAAGTGTTCAGCCAGGCCTGGGGCCAGGAGGAGCCGGTGGCCGAGGAGAACTTCGATGGCCACTCTGTGACGTCTTCCCCTGACAGTCGCTGTACTTGCCTGCCTTCTGCCCTGACATCAGCCCTCTGTGTGCCATGCGACCGAGTGCCCAGTGCCCTTGCTGCTCACCTGTCTTCTCACCCAGGAAGGCTTCCACCTGCAGACACTCCCAGGAGGGCACTTTCTCTGCGTGTCCCCCTTGGCCATGACCAGCACCCCCACCCCTCCCACTATTAGGTGCACATCCTCAGAGTCTTCTCTCTGCTTCAGTAAAGTGACAAGTGGGTGATCGTGTTCATGAGCCCAGGCAGGCGCAGTGAGAGGAGAGACTTGATTTCCCTTTCCCTCTGCCCTTGTAAGCGGACATGAGTTCAAGGGCGGCACATAGACAGCAACACCGCAGGAGACGGGGAGGGCTGGAAAGAGCCCTGGGTGGGGGCGAGACCGGCGCAGGTTGGAATCGGGCCTGGGCCGCTGGCAGGCCCTCCTGTGCCCAGCCCCTCTGCTCTGCTCAGGGGAGACCGAAGCAACACGCCCCGCAGGGCTCTAGGATTCTGAGAGCAGAGGGCTGACCCCAGGCGGCCCTGCCCGCTGTGGCTCAGAGAACGTGGGCTGTGTTGCCATGACAGAAGTGGCAGAACTTCCAGGTCTTCTGGCTCCAGAGAAAAAAACTTTCCTAATGTAAATGCACATCAAATCATCACATTGTACACTTTAAATATCTTACAATTTTATTTGCCAAGTGTACCTGAGTAAAGCTGGGGGGGATAAAAAAAATAAACCTCTGCTAATCAGCTCAGAAAACGAGTCACACAGCTCTACCCCAGGGGTGGACATGCTTTCTCTCTAAAGGGCCAGGTAATCATTGATTTGGCATTGTGGGCCGTGTTTTCTCTGTGACAATTACTCAACGCCACTGTCCTGGTGCAGAAGCAGTCCCAGACAATATGTCACTGAGTGGGTGCGGCTGTGTGCCAGTCAAAGTTCATTTACAAGGCAAGTGACAGGCTGGGTTTGGCCTGAGGGTCACAGTTTGCCAACCCTTGCTGCAAATCATAGTCTGTGGAGAGCTCTGTCATGTTCTTACTGGCGTGTTAATTCTAGAAGCGGAGTGATGATGACAATGGCAAAAACAACAATAAAAATAATATGTGAGGTGCTCAGCGGGCCCCGTTCCAATGATGTTACCCCACTTCACCCTCCTGTTGTAGGAGGGAGATGTTACAACCCCCTTTTCATAGGAGACACTGCTGAGACTCAGAGCGGCGGAAGGGCCCAAGGTGTCATAGCTGGTGAGCAGCAGAGCTGATGTGTGAGCACAGGTGCGCTTGTTTCGGACGCACACGCTGTCTCTCCCACCCTCTGCTGGGCAGCTGGATGGTCCAGATGCCCTCCCTGTTCAGAAAGGAGCATGCTGCTCTGACCCCACAGGAGGGCCATGCCCACGGCCTTGTCTCTGGTTTAAACCCCCCATCCGAGCAGATGGGTTTGACCGTGACACTCTCTGCAGTGTTCCTGGTTCCGGGCAGGTAGCTTCACCGCTGCCCTTGGTCCTGCCTCAGTACCAGGGGTCTCTAGCTGCTCACGTGACTGGTCTCTTCCCTCAAGAGTGAGCCACCCCCTTAGCTTGTCTCATTCCTATTGTGGCATCTGGGTCTCCCCTCTCCAGTCGACACACTCACCAGTGCCTGTGGCTCCCCAGACACCCCCATGGATCTTGGGAAGTGGGTTGTCATCATCTCAGGGAAAAAATTACAACCATGTTTGCACAGAACCTCCGTTTGGCCTTGAAGAATCATGGGGCTAATACAACCTTTAGAGGCAACATGTAATTAAAATCCGTCTTTAGATCTGATCTGTTGGAATTGGATAGTAAAGCAAATAGAGTGATTCCCAGCTATGTGGTAATAATCATGGACAGCTTTTGCCTAGGGTCAGTTGGCACCTTGGAGAAATCAGTGGGATTTTAGCTGGTGACTGGCCTGTGGCCCCAGAAGAAGCATTTAAGGGTCTAAGTTTTTATTTGTTTCAGGTATTTTTGGGCCCAAAAGAATTTGCTCGTTGATTTGAGTGCAGCGTCATTATTAAGTTCTCACTCTGTCTGAGCTGGAAGCTCAAGGGCAGCTCGGAACTTCCTTTTTCCTTTGTGGTATTTCTGAGGCTGAGCTCTGCCGTTTGGCTGTCCGACCCCAGACTCCCCCAAGCTCCACCGCCTAAAATGAAGTTACAGAGATTAAATTAAATCACACGTCTGAAGCCCTTCATCTGAGTCCTGGTAGTCAGTAGGTGCTCACGAAATGTTAGCTGCTATTATTAACAGGGTGAGAGGACTTCGGCTCCGGGGTGGGGGAGGGGGGACAGGTAAGGTCAGGGTAGCCCTTCTATCCAGGAGGGCCTAGAGACTCAGAGGCTTCAGTCGACAGTTTCTTGTGGTCCTTTCTAACTCTAGGACTGCGTATTTTAAACAATACATTTTACAATTGTTTCAGAAGAAGGTATAGTTTGGGAAGCTCGTGTCGTGTGGGGCAGAGAGTGGGTAGCAAGGCATTAGCTTTGTGGAATGCTGGATTGAACTCCGAAGTCCACCAAGTACTAGTGATGGACTTTAAGTTATCCTCAGCTTCCTTATCAGCAAGCTGGGAATACAGTCTCCTAGACTTAAAGAAGAAGTGGCACTGAGAGATATATTCCCACTTGGGATATGTGCCAGGCAGTGGACTGATTGCTCTAGGGTGTGGGTTTGTGTTATCTGGGGGCAGCAGGTGGGATCAGGACAGCTCAGGTGGGACAATGGCCTTGTAAGGTCCTGGGCTGATGCTGTAGATCGCAGTGGGGGAGTTGGAGGATGGGGGTAGGAGGCTCTCCTGTTTTTGTCACAGCCTGGCAGGCGATTCTCCCCTTGGCCACCAGAGGGAGCTCTTAAAGTTGTGAGACCAACCTCTGCCCTCCCCCTTCCCCCTGCCCTCCACCGCGCAGCATCCTTGCATCCTGCCTCTGTTCCAATGTACTTTAAGGTTCCCATTGACTGAAACCTCAAAGTTCCTATTATTTTATTTCCTTCATGGACTATGTCACTGTCTTACTCCTCCCACACACTCTAAGCTCTTGATTATCTAATCATAACTTGATTATCCTATTCACCATACCCCCAGTTCCTAAAACCCTACCTGGCACAAAACAGATAGTTTCTGTTTCCTATGGCTGCTGTAAAAAAAAAAAATTACCAAAACTTAGTTGGTAATTAAAAATTACCACAACACAAATTGATCACCTTACGGTTCTGGAGGTCAGAAGCCCGAAGTCAAGGTTTCAGTGGAGCTGGTCCCTTCCAGAAGCTCCAGGGGAAGAGTCTGACTCTCGCCTTTTCTCAGTTCAGAAGGCTGCGCATTTCTGGGCCCCTGGCCCCCTTCCCTCCTCAAAGCCCGCCGTCGCCCCACCTCCTTCTCTTCCTCTGACCCGCCTGCCTCTCTGTGTCACTGCACCGGGTGGCCTACACAACCTGGGGCAGTCGCCCCGTCTCAAGATCTTTAATCGCATCTGCAAGACCTATTTTTGTCTGTTAGGTAACATACTTACAGGTTCCAGGGATTAGTCTGTAGACATTTGGGGGCAGAAGGCATTTTCCTGCTCAACAAAGTATTCAATAACCGCTTGAGTCCCAGAAGGGATGAACAGCATGCTGTGACATCACCTTCCAGGCTTTGGTGGCCCTTCCTGGAGCTACACAGGGGCACGCCCGTCATCTCCTCTGCTTTCCCTGAGACGCGGGTGGGAAGTATGGATCTGGAGGGCAGTCTGACCCAGAAGCATGCAGTTTGTTCCTGTCGGTGGTTCAGATCCCCACTCAGTCACTTACTAGCTATAGACAGTTGCTTATTGCCTCTAAGCTTCAGTGTTTCCATCTGTGAATGGGGATGAAATTGGCTGTCGTTTATTGAGCCCCAGCTCTGTGACCTGAATTAAAAACCCCAGACCTGGCCTTCACTTGCATTGTGACCTTGGGCAGATCACATAACTTCCTGATATCCTTGGTGGTGACATGGGGCAAATGATAACTGTGAGCAGGAAGGTAACAAGATAATTACCTCATTAAATGAGACAATAAATGGATTAAATGAGATGATAGATATAAAGGGCTTATATGGCCATGCTGCCCGGTTCATGATGATGCTCCACAAAAAGCATATCTGTTCTTTTTGATTTCTTATTTTCTTCCAATTCTTATTCTTATTTCTTTTTCCTCCTATTCTTCCCCCCCTCTTCCTTCTCTTCATCACCACCTGTTTTTACCTCGTGTCTCTATGTTACGTGTTTTTCCCACACGTGGCTCCTCTTTCAGCCGGAGTTTGGCCTCACCAGGTCAGACCCCGGGTTTTTCATTTGAAGGCTTCCTATAACGTGAATGCTTTACTCATGTCAGTTTCTCCTTTCGGGGCTTTTGTTTGTCCATCTGGCTACCAAGGCTGTTTCAAAGACCAGGGCTCCTGGTTTATCACCTTCTACACGGAGGCACTTTTGAGAGGCACAGAGAGAGGGAGAAGACCCCTCTTTCCCTCCAGCACTGGAAATGAAGATATTGACAAAGAAATGTCTGTTATTCTCTCCCCTGGGACGGAAGGCACCCGTTCTGCCTCTGTGTCTGCTTGACTTGTTATCAGAAAATTAGAGTAGAAAAGAATCTTTTGTTCAGCCAGGGAGACATCTTAATAGGCACTTTGATTGTTACGCAGAAGTTTCCGTATCAGTTTAATTGCTGTAAATGCTGTTTGCCTTCTCTGTTATGATAAGGCCTCAATTTTCATAGATGTCCCCTCCCTTCCCTTCAAACAATTTTCCTTTGCTTTAAGGCTTACAGTGGCAAGTTTAATGAAATCCAAACACAGCAAGTAGAGAGGATCTCAGAGTTCAGCTCCTCATACCAACGTACAAGCCGTGTGCCGTTATTATAACTTGAGACTAATGATGCTGCAGCCGCTTAATGTGATTGACAGAATTCACCCCTTCAGCCAGATACGGGGGAAATGAAGCCAAACGACTGAACTTAATTACTTCTACTTTTTCAAGACAGTGCTGTAATTGAGAATAACAGTATAATTAGAGTATGAATCGAACAGTGAGATGTGCCCACATATAAGAGGATTTGCTCCCTGCCGAACTGAGCTTCAGGAGTGCCATCTCGGTCATTTTGTGGGGGAGGAGGGTAGACAGAGAGGTGCATGGAGAAGGAAAAACCATCTGGATCCGGGATTCTCATCCTTCGTGCTGTGGACTTTGGGGCTGGTTAATTCTTTGCTGTGAGCTGTCCTGTGTATTGCAGGGCATTGAGCAGCATTCCTGGCTTCTGCTCATTACATACCAGCAGTACCCCCCACCCCAGTGTGACAACCAGATATAGCTCCATTCATTGCCAGGTGTCCCTGGAGGCCAAAAGTGCCCCTGGTTGAGAACACTGGGGTAGGGGTTTTGGAGGACTTACGCGAACAATCGCAGAGTTACAGCTTAAGGTTCTGTTAGTGCCTGGCTGTGTGACCTTTAGCAAGCTACCACACCTCTCTGAGCTCCTGCGTCTTTCTTGGTACAGTGGGAACAAGGAGACTCCTGAGTGCCCAGAGGCAGAGCTTTCGGGTATAAACATCACAGCACAGTGCCTAACACGTTGAGTGATCAATGAACTCTGTGTTTTTATTATTGTACTCTTGTGTTCAACAATCATGTATTAAGTACCTACTTTGCCCCCGGCACTATGCTCTGAGGCTGTGAGGCAGAGATGAGGGAAGATGTGGTCTCTGTCCTTGCAGGAGAGGCAAATATGTGCACCCTTGTAGGTACTACCTCATTCTTTACCTCGGCAGACATAGCTAATTGATCTCTGTGCTCTTTCCTATCGAGCTTCAGAACCCATCTCAACACACCTTTCTAGATAGCCACTCTTCATGTTCCAGGAGACGAACCCCCCATTCGGCACCCCCACAAGGAGGCTGTGTATCTGAGCTAACCGTCTCCAGCACAGCTCGTCCACCTTCATCCACCCTGGTGTTGGAGAAGGCATTGAAGGAGGTTAGCAGGTAGATTCCTTCCTCTCAAATCAGACTTCTGTCCCAAAAGGAGATAGGAATGGAAAGAAAGTGTACTTTCTCTCTAAAAAAATATGTTTTCTTTCTTGTCTTCTTTTGCTTCCCTCAGAAACTGAAACAAGTGGTAAAATGGATGATGACATTTAGTTTTTAGTTATACTAGAGGAAATTCCACGGGCAGTGATTCTGAGCAACATTAGCATGCTGCCCCCCCCCCTTCGATTTGCTGTGTCTTTGGGGGCTTGGAAGATCACTAGCTCTCCCAGAAAGGGTCCCAGCTTTCCAAGGGCAGAATTGGGGTTTCTGGAAACAGCTTTCAGATGGCTGCTGCCAGTGCCATTAGACACAAGAGAGAATGTGAATGGGTTGGAGGTTAAATGCTCCCTGATTGGTTCAGACAAGCTGGGCTCCCCAATGAGCACACCACTCCATAACAATTGCTGTGAAAAATGAGGCGTGCATTTGCAGCTCAGAAAGCAGGGTGCCGGCTCCATCCATCTGGCCTGAGAAATGAAGGCTGGCATGTGGGTCAGCTCCTGGCTTCTTCTCTCCCAGGCTGGTGGAGACTTCACAGGCGGCACTAGTTCATTCCTGCTGTCGTTTCACACCCCTCAGGGCCTCCGAGGTCTGTGAGAAGCTGGGTAATGGAGGGAAGGCGCGGGCTGGTGCTCAGGGTCTGTGGAAAAAGTCCCAGCCCTCAGTCAGTGGTGGAGCAATGGCGGAAGTCACTGGCATTTAGCCTAAGGCACAAAAGAAAAGACCAGATGGGGACAGGAATCCAGTCTGAAGTCTGTGTGATGTAATGTGTCTTCTTCATTTCCATGCATCCATCCACCCACCCACCCACCCACCTAGCAATTCATCCACCCACCTACCCATTTTCCCCATCTATCTACTCATCTGTCCATGCACCCACCTGTCCATCACCCACCCACCTACCAATCCACTGATCCATCCATCCATCCATCCATCCACCCGTTCATGAGTCCATTCCTTTATTCTCGCACAAGTTTAGATGGTACATGGTTGGACATGTTTTAAATGGTTATGTACAATATATACCATTATATTAGTTTTCTCTATGGAGTTTACTCTTAAAATGTATTTAAACAAACAGAAAGAGTCAACTGAAAACAGTACACAGATCATTTTATGGATTGTACAGGAGTGTAACCAAAATGAGGAAAGTGGTACTTGCGTGGCCAGTGTCTGCAATCCACCACATGAGACCTTGGCCTCCAAGGCTACATGCTGTGCAGTCCCTCAGGCCTGGATGCACAGCTGCTGTGTGGCCTATTAGGCATCCAACCTTGAGCAAAGGACTTCCTCTCTCCAAGCCTCAGTTTCCCCACCTTCAGTGTGGGGATGTTGGCAGCCCCTGTCCTTGGGATTGTTCCGATGAGCTAGGGCATGTGAGTCCCGTGGCAATGCCTAGCACACACTAAGCACTCTGTACATGGAAGTGATACTTCATCTTATTCTCTGCACAGCTGCTTCCTTCAAGACTCT
This sequence comes from Anoura caudifer, assembly GCA_004027475.1. Classification (NCBI taxonomy): domain Eukaryota; kingdom Metazoa; phylum Chordata; class Mammalia; order Chiroptera; family Phyllostomidae; genus Anoura; species Anoura caudifer. The sequence goes on along the minus strand of PVKU01007001.1, from coordinate 31,653 downwards.
CTCTGGCTGCCCTGTGCAGGGGACTTCATGTGGGTTAAGAGAACACAAGGTAAACCGGGGCTTCACTTGGCTTTGGTTTAACGAGTGATGTGGCCGTCATCCTTCCTGAGGCCCGCAGGCCTCCTCTTCCTTCCAGGGTTTAGCTGGAGCCCATGCCAGCCTCTGGCCCTCTGTCTAACAGGCTCTCCTCTCCTCTTCTCTCCCCACAGACACACTGTCAGTGCCGCGCTGGTCCCCGCAGATCCCTCGCAGAGACCTTGGCAACTCCATCAAGCACAGGTAGGTGGATTCCTGTGTGCGCTGGGGCCTGCGAGCCTGCACGGTGAGGGCTGGGACTCTGACCCCAAGGGGGGGGGGGCTGGGCACGTGTGCTCATGGCCATTTGACAGGTAGGCAGACTGAGGCCCCGGTGGCTAAGAGATGGGTCTACTTGGCCTCAGCATTTGTGTTCTTTGGGCACTGCTGCCGAGAGTTTTCTTTGCACCGAGGCCTCCAGGACCGGACTGAGGGACTGATTCGCTCATTCATGGATTTTCCCCCACTCATCTTTGTAGAGGGTTTCTGTGCCGTGGCTGCAGCACGGAGAGAAATGGAAGGTCTGCGCCCATGGGGAGGTCATGGGCTGGTGGGGGGTTAGACAGCTCACAGGCCACCATGGCAGTGAGCATGCTGTCCTGTAAAGGCATCTCATCAACAGTTCTTGAAAGAAATGTGTTGACAGGACAGTTATTAAGTCTCAAATGAGAAAGTGGTGTAGGAAGTAGTGAGAAATGTGTGACAGACACGACAGCAGTCCGGCAGTGAGATGCAGAGAGGAAGGCATCAAAGGCGGGCATTTTTTGTTTCTTTCTTATGCTCTGCCCCCTGGCTCAGCTCCTCCCCTGGGGGCTGGCTCAGCTCCACCCCCTGTTTTAGCTCCACCCCTGGCTCAGCTCCACCTCTGGATTGGCCACATGTCTGCTTCAGTTGCCTGCTATCTTTTGGAGAAGAAAGTAGCCCCCCACCACCCACCTGGCAACCGTCTATCATATATCAGAGGCCTCCAAATTGCCTTGGTTGCAAGTGGTGGTGGTTGAGGGGGAGGTGAGCTGATGCTCTGAAAAGGCTTTCATTTTAAGGGATTCTGCTACTACAGTTTGTGGTCTCAGCTTATGGGGGGGTGGCACCTTCTTGAAGCTTCCCAGGTGACATGACTAGCCATGATGGGAAATGGCTTTTCCTCCTGGCAGGCCCCACCTTGCTTTGGAAGCTCCCAGGACAGTTCTAGCTCCATCGATTGCTGTGTCCCAGAACTGAATTTGGCACATAGTAGGACAGCAGGCAATATTTGTTGAACAAATGAGTGGCTGTTAGGAATGATTGGGTAATAATATAGTCACAGCTTGATTCATTGAGCATTTCTAGGTGCCAGGAGCTGTGTAAAACCCCTGACATTCGTGACCCTGTTTAAAACTCCCAACAATCTATGAGGTCAATACTGTTACTATCCCCACTTCACAGGTGAGAACACTGAGGCTCCAGTGGTTTAAGCCTCAAATTGATTAAATCACATGTCTTGGAAGAATCGAGACTGGAATCCAGGGCCTGTGTGCTCACCCTTTAAGTGGTTTGTCCTTCTGGAGACGGGTCAGTTGCCATCACCTTGCCCTTGAACGTTTCCTGTCTCTTCCACAGGTTTTCCACCAAGTACTGGATGTCTCAGACGTGCACAGTCTGTGGGAAAGGGATGCTTTTTGGCCTCAAGTGTAAAAATTGCAAGTAAGTGACTGTACCTGGAAGCATTTCTCACTGTGCCCAATGTCAGCAGGAGCACTCTGGGCTCTGAAAGAATTTATGGGAGTTGAGCTTCTTGACTTCGGGGAGAGTTGCTTGCTCTGTTTTTCGGAAATAGATCTTAAAGGAACCTGTGTACTTGGGGAAGGGCTCAGGGAGAACAGCTCTGAATGAGACCCTGGGTGGATGGATGGCACTGGAAGTGCGTGATGCTGTCAGCTGAGGCGTGGTGCCGCCTTGCGTTTTCATAGCACCTCAGACCAGGGGTTGGCCAACGTTCTCTTGAGCTGGCCAGACAGTAAATATTCTAGGCTTTGCTGGCCATAGCGTCTCTGTTACAACTGCCCAGCTCTGCCAGGTAGCTCAGAGCAGCTGGAGACAATACCCAAGTGGGCGTGGCAATCTTATTTATCCTCATGAAACCTCATTTACATCAATATTCTGTGAGTTGGCTTGGGCCTCTTGGCTTTAGTTTGCCAGTCTCTGAGTTACTGTTTGTGACACCTTTTCCTCCTTTGTTTGTTCTCCCTTGAGGGGGTATTATGATCCTTCCCATTTTATGGATGTGAAAGCTGAGTCTTGGCCAAAGATAAGTTGCCGGCCTGAGGTCACACAGCTGGGAAGTGGCAGTCAGAACTTGAACCCTGGCCCCTAATGCCTGTCTTTTCTGTGGTCTTCACAGTGGTCTCGAATGCTCCCTGCCCCCTGCCCGACTTCCACACACACATTCCAGGTCATGGCTGGCAAAAGGGAGGGAGTCTGTAGAAAAGCTCAGGTCTCCACGGTGGTTCTTGAGTTACCTTCCAGCTGTATGACCTTGGGCAAGTCACCTCACATTTCTGTTCCTAGTATTTTTGTCCACACAAGAGGAATAATTATCAGACCTGCCTGATGTGGCAGTGTGCATTCAAGCAATCAGCACCAAAGGACACAGCCCGGTGGCGGACATGGCATTCTGTCCTCTGTCAAAGGCTGCCAGTGCCTTCTGCCTGGCTTCCCTCTCTCCTTCCATAAAGGGTATTAAATACCCACTCCAGTCCAATTACCGAAAAATGGTCATGGACGTGCCAGTGTGTCTAAGAGTTACAAGTGAGCGTGCATCTGTTTGCTGATTGGAGCCACTTAATGTCAAAGGTGGCAGGAAACCTTCCCCTGTGGAGGCCGGCCCCGGCTGGGCTCTCAAGCCTCCCCACATCCCGGCCTTGTGAGGGAGGTGGGCTAGCCTTGGGGGCAAGAGTCCTTTCTAGCCCTGGGCTGGAAGGCCTCACCTGAGTGATGAAGGCAGGGCTGAGGGCTCCCTTCCCTTGGGGGGGGGGCGGGGGGGTTAATTTTCCACCACAGAAGGAGGCTTCAGCTCCGTGGATATGGAGGTGGGACACACAGGGCAGTCACTACCAAACACTCGTATTTGGAGGCCTGTGTCCCCACCTTGGTCCTCCAAGGACCCAGGTTCTCAGGTGAGCCCCCAGGATGGCAGCCCTGGGCTTTCTGACACCAAGAGGCATGAGGCCAGGCCCCCAGGTCCAACTGGCAGTCTGTCTGATTTCCCCCAAACGCCAGCTGCTCCCGGCCATTCTCATCCATGTGTAGTCACACCCATGTTCTGTGGGGGAAAACGGGCAGCTTTAACAGCCTTGCACCTGCAGAGGGAAGGCTTTGAAGTCAGGTAATTAGGTGACAGGGACACAGCCAGGAGGCAGCAAGGCTGAACACTTTCTAAGCCGATTTAATTTTCAGCACTAGATACAAAACTCTGAGGTGGCCTTTGCTTCTGCTCTCTGTTCTAGAAGTAACGAGCAGAGGCCCAGACCCTGCCAAAGGTTGGGGGAAGGGCTGGGGCAAATGTGCGCATCTGGTGGAGAGGGCTGGCTGCAAGGGGCCCAGACTTTGGAAGCAGCTAGAACCAAGTTCGAGTCCCAGCTGCATTGCTGAACTTCCTGTGTGAGCTTGAGCAAGACGCTGGTCATCTGGGAGCTCAGCTTCCTTATCTGTAAAGTGGGCGTGATGCGAGCACCTGCCAAAGGACCGTTGGAAGCAGTCAATGAAATGTCCTTACCCCCAGGTGACAATGTTTTATCATAGGACTTCCCTCCTCCCTCCACCTCGTGCAAAAATAAGTGGCTGCCGGTGAGAAAGCAGCAGAATGCAAACCCAGCCGTGCTTGGACGGGCCGTCAACACCGAGTTGCTCGGCCCTTAGGAAAACTGCCGCAGCGGTGGAGGCAGAGCCTGTCACAGCTGCAGAGCTCCACATGCTGTGGGAATTCTGACACTGACCCATGGACCCACCGCAGGGATCAGAGCTTTCTCCGGGACGTAACCATGAGCCCGCACTGCCAATATCACCGGTGCAAATGTGGACTTATTCGTCTGTGAATAAGATCCTGCAGCTTCTGCACTAAGAACAGAGAGGATAGATGGTCATTTATGTTTGTTTTTAAAGCTTGAAAAATTTTGGATGCACTGACAGATAGAAGGCTTGGATGGGGGACAGAAACAGGAAACACACAGGCCCCGTTGTCAAGGAGATTGGGAAAGACACAGCTATAGAGAAACAAATTTCGGTGAAGCTGAATTGCACGCGTAAAGAACAGCGACAGGTGGAATTTCAGAGAGGCGTCACCAAGACTGGGGAGGCAGCTGCTTAGAAAAAATGGGTGGGACTATTTGTTCTTTTACTCACCTAATGTTTATTGAGCACCTACTATGCACTAGGCACTGTCCTGGGCACAGGGGAAGTGACGGTGGATAAAACAGACAAAATCTCTGCTCTCATGGAATTTACAAGCTGGTGGGATGGAAGGGCGGGTGCAGACAGTAGAGAAAGTAAATTATTCAAAGAGATCATCTGTTCAGATGATACTTAAGTCCTAAGCAGAGTTGTCCAAACTTTTGGCATCTCTGGGCCACAGTGGAAGAAGAGTTGTCTTGGGTCACACGTTAAATACATTGTGTCATGTAATCACAAAAATCTGATCATATTTTAAGTAAATTGACGATTTTTGTGTTGGGCTGCATTCATAGCCATCCTGAGCCACATGTGGCCTGCGGCCCGCAGGTTGGACAACCCTGAAGGCAGAAGAACGAAGCAGAAAAGGGAGACGGGAAGGGGCTGCAGTTTAAATGGAAGTGCTCAGGGGAGGTCTCATACCTGAGTGGGAACTCAGGGAAAATAGTAGTTTGTGTGGCTGGTCCTTTCCTGTTTTCCTAAAGTACTTCGCAGAGACTTGGATTTGACCTTGCCCCGAAGGCAATGAGTTATGTTTCTGTTTGAAATCTAGAGCGACCCTGGTTCTGGCAGTGCCAGAGACTCCCCGGGTGACGAGAATCAGATCAGACCCTTGCTGCTCCATGTCTGGTGCCTGGACCGGCAGCAGCAGCCTCACCTGGGAACTGGTTGGAAATGCAGAGTCCTGGGCCCCGCCCCAGACCTGCCGCACGAGAGTCTGAATTCTAAGACCGTCCTGGTGATTCTCATGCGCACTAACGTTTGAGAAGCACTGCTGCATTGGCCCCCTGACTCCCCTGTGAGCTCCTTCTCTTTTCTCTGGATAAAGGGTCTCAGACATGAGCATGTATTGGACACCCCTGGGGGGTCTGTGAAGACTCAGAGTCCTGGACTCAGCCCCAGAGTTTCTGATGCAGCAGTTCGGGCGGGGGGAGGGGTCCCTAGAATTAGAATTTCTGACAAGTTCCCGGGTGGTCTGGGCACCACGTTTGAGAACAACTCCTCTCTGTAAACATAATCGTGTGATGAAATCAAACTTCATTTTGTGTGAGAGTTTGTTTTTTTCCCCTTGCAGTATATGCTCACTCTTTACTGCTTCCTTGTCAGGCTCCTGTGTTGTCACAGCCCTTGTAGGGTCCTGTTCATCCTGGTAAACCCACCGGAGATATTCGTGTGGGGGTCAAAAAGAGAAGGGGTGACCAGGGCCCAGGCTGAAGGTCCGGCACACGCACCCACGTGGGGACCCTGAGTCTGCTGCTGGCTGGCACAGAACCGCTGCTGAGCCTCAGCTGCCCCCTCTGTAGAAAGAAGAAAATAATTAGATATTCCTTATATAATGTCTAATTAGTAGATAACATCGATTAATTACGTATTATCTCACTAGATTACTTTTTAAAATCTGTAAGATAAGTAAGGTAAAAGGCTCAGCTTCATTACTTGGCTGACCTTAATGAACAAAAGTGAGTACAGTTCCTAACTTTATAAATTAATTTTGGGGTACCTCTCCCCCCGCAGGAAGCCAGGATACTTCTGAATGTCTAATCCCCTTTGCTCCTGCTTCAGTTTCAGGCCCACTTCCTCCGGAATTATCATCAGCTTGTCTCGTTGGCATTCTGAATAGAGAGATTAATGAACTAATAGGAAATTATACTCAGAAAGCAATTTGCAGTTATCTAAATTGAGGCGTTTTCATCTAATAGGTTCATGAGCAAGGAATGGAGTTTCATTCTAAGTGGTTGGGTGTCAGCACAATCCGAGAATTGTCTGATAACTGTGGACTCAGCTGGCTGAAGTGTGCTTCTGCAGGGAGGTGCTGATGGGTTTCCCAGCCCTCATTCGGGGGTTATCTGCATCTTTCCTCCCTCTGGGGCCTTCCACAGGTTTGTGCAGGGCTGAGGGCTGGCTCCTTGCACCCTCTCCACCCCATCCGCGTTTCCTGCAGGAAAGCGTAGGGCAGTGATTGGCAGCTGGTCCTCTAGAAAACAAGAGCTGGAACCAAGGTGCTTTTTTTCTGCGCAGCCTGGAGAGTGGGAGGGAGGGGAGTGGGAGGGAGGGGGGTGTCTTCGGAAACCACCGATGGAGATGTAGCATTTTAACCGTCCGCCTTTCGCAGCCACCCTGCGGTCCCCTTTTGTAGACTGCGCTTTGGCTCGGGTTATTCTGGTTAGGTCAGCAGCCCCAGCTTAGTGTCTGCCATGCAGGGGAGGCTGCGCTGTCGTTTGGGGGCAAAAGGGGGAAAAACAAGGTGGCTGCCCTCCACTTGCCCCCAGTCACCACCAGTTCTCAAGGTGAGCTCCACCCCCTGAAACTATGACGAAGTCAGGTGGTGAGGCCGGGATCATGGTGGAAGCTTGAAATTGTAGCTTCTGAACAGCACCTCCCTGCCCCCAGCCTTCTGGGCCCAGGGTCTGGGGACAGCACCTAGAAATCTGCATTTTTAATAAGCCTCGCAGAGAATTCACATTTGCACTAGAGTGCAGGACGTTGATCTAGAGGGAAGGGTAAATGGGGCAGATAATTACAGGTGACTCTTGAGCAGCGGGGGTTAGTGGTGCTGACCCTGCCACAGTTAAAAATATGAATATAACCTTTGACTCTCTAAAAATGTGACAACTAACAGCCTGCTGTTGTTGACCAGAAGCCTTTCCACTAACATGAGCAGTTGAATAACACACATTTTATATGTTCCATGTATGACATAGTATATAATCTCACAATGATGCAATCTAGAGAACAGAAAATGTTATTAAGAGAATCATAAAGAAGAGAAAATATATTTACAGTACTGTACGCATTTACTGAAAAATACCTGTGTAGAAGTGGACCTGTGTAGTTCAAACCCGTATTGTTCAAGGATCCACTTCACTGCCACAAGGGGCGGTGCGGGGGCTGCCCTGAGGACACCAGGGCGACTCGGAAGTCGCCAGGGAAGCACAGAGCTGGCCAGCTGCAGGGGGGCTAAGGGTGTCCAGGCTAAGGAGACAGTGCTGGCGCTGGTAAGGCTGGGATCAGGACATAAAAGGGCTTGTTTGCAACCATGTGCACCACGCAGGGTGGGGGTGCCCAGAGCAAGCTGATTCTGCTTTGCAGTCACGTGGGGGGCCCTGCCGCAGTGACTCCTGCCGCTGCTTTCTGAGGCTCAGGCCAGGGCGGGCGACTGCTCACTGACCATCCCGCCCCACTGCTAGGAAAGCAGTCTTGGACTCTGCGGCTCCTATCAGGCTGGAGCGGGTCACTTGCTGAGCACAGGGCCTGGGGGAGGAGAATGTTGGGTCCCATGGCCCTTCCTCTGGGGGTAGAGTTGGGTTTGGGAGCAGAAGCCACGAGGGCTGATGGTCTCTGAATCACCTGCTCTTGGGGCCTGAGGCGAGAAAGGTATGGAGGTCAGAATACCTTGCAGATGCTCAGACTCATTTTTCTCTAGGACCAAGGACTGTCCACTCCTTTGCTTTGAAGACAAGGCGATAACATTGGTGGCCACGGAGCACAGCTTTCCCTCACTCACATGTGTCTTAATGTCCTACTCACATTCCCAATCACTTGTTCAGTAGCTGCTGTGGGTGCTGCTGTGAGGCCTTCTCTGGAGGCTCACCCTTAGGAGACTGCAGCTGTGTCACCCAGAGGGACTGGGGAAAAGCCTCCCCCTCTCCGAGGTGGCTCAGAGCCAGGGACTCACAGGTGCAGTTGTGCAAAAGCCCAGACTGCTTGTTTCAAGGCAGACAGACTTTAGGGAGCATTTCACACTCCAGAGACACCCACCCACTGCACCCCCAACCCAGATCAGGGCAAGACTAGAGTCACCTGAAGCCATGTCCTTGCTCAGCTCCTCCCCCATTTCCTGTCCTGCTTTCCCCACAAAGGAATAGGGTTTCTCTTGCAGAACTCCCTCTATCTCAGGATCTGCTTCTAGGGAACCCAGCTCAAGGCAGCAAAACAGCATTAGGATCCAGAGTCTGCGGCCAGAAGGAGTTCAGTACAGGTCCTGGCTCTGCCACCTCACACCTGGGTGACTCTGGAAAAGTTTCCAAACCTCTCTGATGGGAGAGGAGGCTAATTAATACAGGCATTTGAGATGAAAAGCCACGTGAGTGTCCCAGTCATGTTAATGGCTTGGGGATTCCTTCAAATCAGAATCTTTAAATAAGTGGTTCAGCATTTCTTTCATTGTGCAAGTGGATTTCTGTTAATACAAAAAAATTAAAAAACCAGCCCCTTACTCACTGTATCACCTCTATGAATTGAAGCAGGTCAATGGTCAGGAAAATCTAGCATCTTTCTTACTTTTCTGTGGTTCTTATTCTGTTTTTCTTTGGGGATTTTTCTGAGCCAGCCCCCTTCCTAGCAGGTACAGTAAAGGATTTATGTCAGTGTTTCTCATCTGGGCACTATTGACATTTTGGACAGGTAATTCTTTGGGGCTCTCTTGTGTATCACAGGATGTTCCGGAGAATTGCTGGCCTTCACCCAGCTAGATGCCGTAGCCCCCTGACTCCACCCTCAGTTGAGACAACCAAAAATGTCTCCAGATGTTGCCAAATGTCCCTGGCATAGGGGAGGAGGGCAGCACCATTGCCCTTGGCGGGCCACCACTGGTTTGTACAATAAATCCCTCCTCCCTAACCCCTGGGATGGTCACATGCATTATTGAGTTTTAGAGTGCTGTTGTTAGGAGCGATCAAACATCTTGCTTTGTCTGGGACTTTCCCTGGCTGAGCAATGTAGGTCCCACGTCCTGGGTGACTCAGGTTGGCTCAAAGCAGGTCTATGCCAGTGGAAACAGTGTTCCAGGTAAGGTCTCTGCCCACTTCTGAAGGATTGAGACCCATGAGCTTTCCTAGAAAGGTAAAGAGTGGTGTTTGGAAGCCTGGGTTAACCAGCATGAGATTTTTAGTTTATTTTAGTGGCATTTTAATGCACTTTTACTCAAGTCCCCTTTCCTCCTGCTTGCAGTAGCCTGGCTGGACATGCTTGTGTTTCTTTCTCTTCATGTAAGCCGTCACCTCACTGATTTTCATTTAAATGAGTCATGTATTCCTTATTCAGTTTTGCTCTGTTAATGGATCTTTTTGTTGGGATTTCATGTGATCTTTGCTTCCCTTCTTGCCCTCTGTCCCCCTAGCCTGTGTTCTTGCATCAAATACAATATTTTATCTGTGATGAGGATGTAAAAGTATGGAATAAGCCATGGTTGGTTTGAGCCACTGGGTGCACACTTTTCCCAGCCCTTGAAAAACTGGGGGAGTGATGAGGCTGATGTTGCAGCTGCTGCGAAGTTTCCCGGAAGCTTCGGGAATTTGCACAACGGGCAGGATATTGGCAGGATATAATTATGATCATGCATTTCAGAGATCACCAGCTTGAAGCCTGAACTTACTTTTCCATTAATAGAAGCAGTTCAGTTTTTGCAATAATCATAATGGGAATTAATGGTCCCTGATATGCATTTTTATTTGATATAAGAAAAAATATGGGTATGGTTACATTTGTGTGTGAGGGATGATTATAACTTATTGGGGACTGAGGTGGGGTTGAATGTGATGGTGATGATGGTGGTGGTAGTGGTGGTAGTGGTGGTGATGGTGGTGATGCTGATGGTGGTGGTGGTGATGGTGATGGTGGTGACGGTGATGATATCATGCATTAAGAACTGACTTACGAAGTGCCAGACATTCTGCTAAACACTTTACAAGTGTGATCTCATTTAATCCTTGCAACAACTGTGGGAGGTAGGATCTGTTGCTATCCCCATTTTACAGATGAGGAAACAGAGACCTTCAGGAGTAAATAGCTGACCCAGATTCTCACAGTGGGTGGATTTGCTCTTCAAACTTACCATCCCTCTGATTCAAGATCCTAGACTGCTGACCACTTTACATGAGCAAAGGGCTGGCCACACAGTAGGGCAGCAACAAATGCCAGCCCCCCACTCTGCTTCTCCTTGAACAGAATGTGAGACTCTTCTCTCAGCCTGATCCTGGACCAGAGCTATTAGCCTTTTTCTCATCCTTCCTCCTGCCTGCCTCTCTCTCCCATTGGCCTTCCTTGAACCAAAAGAGAAGAAATTGTTCTTTGTGTTCTGGTACACACCTCCAGGTCCTGGGAGCCAAGGCGATTCCGTGGTCACACCCCTCTCTCAGGGAAGTCAGGGGATGCACAGGTCAGAGAGGTGCCTCCAACAGCTAATACTTCTCCAGTTTCCGTACGGTGTCCTCCCACGGAGAGAACAGTGCTGTGGATTTCCCGATTATTTTTCATCATGCCGCTGGAGCCTGTGGTCTGATTTATGTATTTTGTACTCAACATCTTCCTCATTTACGTTACAGGGTTTTTCTTTGTACATGTTGCAGGCCAGAAAGTTCAACCCCACTGAGTTGTCAGCAGTGAGGGAAGGGGTGTTTTGATATCCTTCACTGAGAACATACGGCAGCGTTTCTAGAAGCATTTGGCTCAGATCTGAGACCACAGGGGAAACAAAACTGCTGGGTTGAGCTGTTCAATGAAACATGCCCCAAGGAGAAGAGGGTGGTGCTTTGGTTTACTGATTTTGCAAGAAGTCTTAAAGAGCGCTTCATGCAGGGACCTGGGAAAGGGAAACCGAGGCAAGGAGTGCGAAAGACAGAGAGGGGAATGCTGCGCTTTTTATGGAAAATGTCTGCACTGCCACAGGATATTTCCAAAATGCTTGTCCAGCCTTTACCCTCCAGTTTAAGAATCCCTCATTGGTCTTCCCTTACTCTCAGAATAAAAATCCAACCTCATGGTGAGACTCTGCACCATCCCTTGCTTACCTTTCCTTCCTCCCCTCCTCACGTCAAGAGGGGAAGGAGAGTTTTTGGTCACTGCAAGAAAAAGCAACAAGGGGAAATGCCACTTTGGGGTGGGGAGGGCAAGGCGAAGGGAATGCAGAGAGGGACTTATTTGCATTTCCTGAACTTCAAAGGTTACGATCTATAAGAAACAGTCATCATTTTTCCCAAACATATTTTGATAGAGACTCTTAATGCTGCTACATCAGGAGTGTTTGACAGGTTTCCCCATCTACTGGTCCTTCCTTTTCCTTCTTTCCTCCTCTCTCCCCCAACTCTCCTCTCCAACATTTATTCAGCATGGTATGCACCCCTCCAGGCCAGGCACTGAGGAGAGGGGCTGCAGAGATGGGGGAGGCCCAGATCCTGCCCTCCGCGTGAATTCACATATTTAATTTTCAGACAGAGAAGATGTCTCATTTAGCCAGCAGCTCCTTGGGGGAATTGAGATGCTTTGCATGAGCAACTTTTCTCAATAACTGAAGCTTATCCTATTAGCCTTGAAAGTTAAAAAAAAAAAAAAAAAAAGAAAGAAAAGAAAAAGAAAGAAAGAAAACAAAGAACCATTTTCAGTGAAAGTTTTAAAGAAATTCTTTCCAAGTTTCCAGGCTACACGTGGCCTGCCTGGCGTTCCCTGGCCCCCAGCATGTTTCAGCCCTGCACACGGGAACGTGGGCCTATTGGCTGCCTATGTGGGTACTGACCTGGGCACTTTCTCATGAAATCCTCGTCACCGTCTGGGTGAGGAACCTGGACCCCAGCAAGGCAGACGGATGTTGCCAGGGTCTTAGACGTGTAGAACTGTGAGTCAAGCTCAGGTTGGCTTGATGCTGAAGCCCAAGCTTCTCACCCCTTCTAGATCCACATGCAACTTTCTCTGGGCTTGGTAGCTGCCCACAACTGCCATCCTAAGTCACGGTGCTTCTTGGGTCATGTGTGGTGCAGATGTTTGTCTGGGCCATTGGCTAGGGCTGCACAGCTCTGCCTTTGCCTCCTTGTGGACCAGAGCGCCTGGGAACCAAATTCACTAAGGACCGTGAGCTAAAGAGACTGGCTGGGGACAGTGAGCAGCAGGCTTGGCTGAGTGTGTGGGCTGTGGGACAGACCACAGTGGCGTTCAGAACCTCCTGTAATAATCACTATGTCTGAGTTGGCTTCCCATGATGGACCTTGAGACAGGTCCAAGGGCAGATGGTTGGTTTATTGGAGGGAAGAACCCAGGCCCCACCAGAAGGGGAGTGAGGCAGGGAAGGAAAGGCAAACAGTTCAGGTGCCTTGCAGACCAGTTGTGGGCCACAGGGGTCTAGTCCCACCTGACACACTCCCGAGTTGTCCCACCCAAGAGAGAGAAGACTCGGGTATTCATCACTGAAAGAAAAAACAACAAGGGAAAATGCCAGGGGCAGGAAATGGGCTGAGGTTACTGGTGGTCTCACGTGTCACGTCTTGATTCTGATGCGGTCCAAAGGTTACATTACATTGCCCCTGCTTCATGGGGCTGCCTCAACAGCAAGCAGGCTTCTTCACATTGGCACGCCACCTTCCAGCTGGGCTATTGAAGAATACTCCTACGTGGTGGCAGAAAGGAATGGTTTCTTTCTGGAAGCTTCCAGGGTGGAGTCCAGCTATTTCCACGGAGCAAAGTACAGAAACTTCTTGGTTTGATTGTTATATGGTATCAGCAGTGTCCCAGCTCAGGGTTTCTTGAACATGCATCTGACTGAGTCACAGTTGTCCAAGCCTCCGGTGGCTTCTCAGTGCTATAGAGTCCAATACAGACTCCCTGTCAGGGCCACCAGGGGCTCGTGCCACCTCCCCTACCTCAGGGTTTCATTACTTTTGTTTTCTTTACTTCAGCCTCATCAACCTTTAACTTTTGACCCCTAAACTGCACAGGCTTGATTTTGCCCCAGACCTTTTGTGCCTATTGGAGGCCCTTCTTCTCCCACTGTCTACCCTGTTTTCCTGTGTTATTTTTGTGTATGATCTTAGTGCATCTGCATTTACCTGTTTATTATCCCTCCCCTTTACACATAGTGGCTGCAACTGCCTATTCATTTTATGTCCCAGGGCCTGGGGCATGGTAGGCCTAATGAAGTGTTTGGAATGAGTGAATGAATGAATGAATGAATGAATGAAAGTAAGTCTAGTTTCATGTTCAGCAGAGCTTTGCATCAGGATTTTGATGCTGCACAGGTTATAGCACTTGACATAGTAGTTGACATGACTGTTGTGGCTGAAAGTGATTGGATTGTCAAAAGTGCCCAAAAAGTCCACTCTTCTTTTGCTCTATATATCCACCCATCCATCCATTCATTCATCCATCTGTTCATCTGTACATCCATCCATCCATCCATTCATCCATCCATCCATCCATCCATCTACCCAACATCCATGCATCTGTCCATATACTCATCCATCCACCTAAACATCCATCCATCCATCCATCCATCCACCCATCACTCATCCATCCATGCAACCATCCATCCATCCATCCATCCATGAATCTTTCCTTCTCTTTCTCTCAGGTTAAAGTGCCACAACAAATGCACCAAAGAAGCCCCACCCTGTCATCTCCTTATCATCCACCGAGGAGGTAAGTATTTAACATTTGCTACCCTAGATTGGGGGTGGGGTGGGGGCCATCTGAGCCAGCTGTCCCATCCAGGCTGATTCTGGATACCTCTAATCCCCTGCTGCTTGTCTGTCTCATTTCTTTCCCTCTGACACCCTTCTTGATATCTGTCTCCTCAACCCACCCCTCACCTCTGCTATCCCTATTTCTTGCCCCTGTAACTTGTCTCTCTGGTACTTTAGCTCCCAGATTCATTTCCTACTCCCTAAATCTTTTTCTCTCTTTTTGTGTCTTCTCTCCCAATTTTTACTCTCCTCTCTTTCCCTCAATCCCATTGCTTTTCCTTCCCACTAGAAAGAGTGGTGCTGAGTGTCTGTCCAGCATGTGCTCCTCATACTCAGTCATCTGAGCCTGCAGAAGTGGGCGTGGGGAGAGGTCTGGCTTGGACCTGTTGGTTCGGCCAGCTGTGTTCTGTCCACTGGTGCCCTAGGAGTGTCTGAGCCACACTGTCCAGGCTGGGAGGTAATGGCTACCTTTTGGGAGAGCCACTACCAACTGCCTATTGCACAAAAGCAAGACCAGTTTAGAGGGAAGGAAAGACTATAAAGAAAGACTTCTCTCTGCCTGCCAAAGGCTCGGCACCTACTCGAGAAGTCTTGCATTCCAGCTTTCGAAATGGTTGTCCCTGATTCTTGTCCTGTGGAGTGTTACCCCAGACTCCACAATCCACTCTGCAGTGCACCCACTGGGGACTCTCTAGGTCTCTGCTGTTCAGTACAGTAGCTACTTGCCACATCTATTTAAATTTAGATTAAACCAAAATAAAAATAGAAATTGAATTACTCAGCCACACCAGCCACACGTCAAGGGCTCGGGTAGTCACCTGTGGCTGCCATATTTCATAGTTCAGGTAATGAACACTTTAATCACCTCAGAAAGTTCTATTGGACATTGCTCGGCCACCCCTCACTATTTGGAGGACCAGTGACACCGAAATCACTGGGGAGCTTGGTGCCTCATCCCTGTCCTACCAAATCAGAATCTGCATTTCATGGGGATCCACAGCTAATTCCCGTGCATGCTGAGGTTGAGAAGGGCTGCTCTGAGTAGGAGTTGCCAACTCAGATGCCTTCGAGGGCCCAGCCAGGACCCTAAATAAGAGAATCTGGCCAGATGGGGCCGAGCAAAGTGGAGAGAGAGCCCCAGAGCTGGCTAGGCAGGATAGCCACGCCAGCAACTATGGGACCCTACGCTGCAAGATTTTTCATGTTTCAGAGAAAAGCCAGACTGGTTTTATGTGCCATATGCTTATTTTAAAATGTTAGCAACTTGTGAAAAGTTTAAAAATCCTTGCTGGCCTCCTCTCTGCCAGCCCCCTCCGCCTCATCTATAGGTTGGATGAAGCCAAGCCTCCAACTTGTGGTGTAGCAACTTGCTAACCAGAGACTTGTGTTCCTCCTCATCCTCTCCCTACCCCCCTCCCAGCCCCCTGGCTTTGGTTAGTGCCTACTCATGGGAATCTTCCCTGTTCTGGAACGAACCCAAGGGAAAGCTAAAGAAGGAGGCAAATGGCCGCCGAAAGTGCTGAGGTGTGTCCCAAAGCCAACGGGCCATGGGTTTTTGATGATCTTTGCTTTGCTTAGCTCCTCGAGGAGAGGGAATTGCAAGCGAAGGGAAAACCATCTCTCCCCTCCTGCTCTGCCCCAACTCACATCCTCACTTAAGAACCGTCTCTTCCTTAAACAACTGCACACACTCATCAAGGCTGTTTTAAACCCGAATGCTCTTGTTCTTGAACGGCTGTCGCAGGTCAGCTTTGTTGGGGAAGTCGCCTCCCTCCAAATTCCTGTCCATCATGGGTGCTGCTGGCACTCACCTCCTATGTGGAGACCGGACCAGCCTGCTGGAGGGCGACCCACTGTCAGAGGCGGGCATCTGACGAAGGGCTCCCTCCCACCCGCCTTGGCAGCCATGCGCCCTTTGTATGTGCATAGCAAATAGAACTTTCCAGAAGTCCGCCAGATTTTGGCTTCCCCTACCCCATCGTTAGCAGGAAGTTGGAAACACAGGCTGTTTCTATGGTGATGGCAGCTCTGGCTAAGCAGAGAAATTAAATCCCTGGGTCAGTCCAAAGCTTCAACTTTTCTACTAACACCCCCAAACACCCCTGCAAACACACACACACACACACACACACACACACACACACACACACACACACCAAAAACTGATAAGAAACACTATCAGCCATCGAACTTGAATTTGAACTTCTCATTTCTGTCCCTCCCCATGGTTCCTGTAAGTGGTAGGAATATCAGGGGGAAGCAGGGAGAGGGCTTGGACAATGTGGCTTGGATGAGTAGGTATTTACGTAGCACTAGCCGTGTGCCCGGCCTTTGTGTGGCTTTAGGGTGATGCAGAAAGGATGGCCCAGAATGCTAAGCCTCTGCTGCAGGGACCCACGGTGACCTTGATTAGGACAAATGTGTTTTGGTGGGCGACAGACAGCTCAAACCTGAGAAATCCCACAAGTGATGAAAGATGATCCTACCAGGAAGGTTAGACAGGGCAGGGACAGGCAGCCATAGTGAGCCTGTCTCCTGGTAACAGACCAGAGAAATCAGGAATGCTCGTGTTTCAGAGGAGGTTCCGCTCGGAAGTGAGCACCTACATGGAACAATTATGGTATTGAAAACAAACAAATGGATAGCTTCAGTTTTATTATTAAATTTGTCACAGTCAAGTCATTTACTGACAGTACAACAAAACAAAAACCAACCTGGAGAACTCCCAGTGTCACTACTGTGACATGACAACTGTCATTTTTAGTGAATTTCCTTCCAGCCTTCAGGTGGGGGTGGGCCTTCAAGGTGGGATCCAAACTCCATCATCCTGGAATAACAGTATAAAACCCAAGGGATACTTAAACTCCCAAATCGCTGTTTTTACCCCTATGGACCCAGCAAGGCTAGTCCGGACAGAGTCGGTCCCATGTGACATCAACAACCCTCTGCGGAAGCCACCCCGGTATTCGGACCTGCACATCAGTCAGACGCTTCCCAAAACCAACAAAATCAACAAGGTGAGGCTGGGTTCTGCCGGGTTGGCCATGCTGGGGCTGCCGCTGTGGGAGGGAGGAGGGTTCATGGAGCAGGACGCAGTGGACTGATCTGGGAGCATCACCTTCCCCTCCAGCCCACCTGGGCTCTCCTTATTCTTTGTGGTTGATGTTGAGTCAGGCTTGGAAGGCATGCAGCCATCAGTGGTGGGCGAGTGTGCCAGGGACCTGTCTGATTTAGGAAGCAGGCACATGGAAATGAGGATGGATGAGTGTGCTGAGTGGGGATAGCAGGAGAGCCTGAGACAGGTTTCTCCGTGGTCTAGACCCTGCACTCTTTGCTCTGAGATGTTTTGCCATCTGCCAGGATTAGCTTTGCAGATGGTTCTGGGCTTTCTGGCACATCTGTTGAATCAAACCACTGAGGAACAGGGATCTATTTCTGAGCTCCTGCTGGAGACTGGTAGACAGGCATGTGTGGGGCCTCTGAGTCCTGAGACGTAGTCACTTTGTTTGACGTCCAGCTGATTCCCAGACGTGGGCCTCTCCATGCTGCTTCTTTCCAATGTGGCCTGGACACTTCCAGTGTGATTTCCGCATCCTTTGTTTGGGCTGTTGGTCTGACTGCATGAAAGCTATCCTGGGGATGCTTCCAGCCCCACAGTAGGAGATAGAAGTTGTACATGCCAACAGGCGACTTCTCATGCCCCATAATGCCTTCACACATGGTATTGAAGATGAATAAAGCGTGAGTCAGCCCAGGTGCATGGCAGGTCACCAGCCTGTATTCAGGACCCAGGTGAGCATCGTGACTTCTCACTGGCGAGGCACAGCCTCACTTCTCTGCATAAGGCTGGAGAGGTCATAGCCCCTTCCCCAGTCTATTCTCCATACACCAGCCAGAACGATTCTGAATGAATGTCATTTAAATCATGTCACCTCTGCTTAAAAACCACCGGTGGCTTTCTAGTGCATTTAGAAAGCAAATCAAGCTCCTTACTGCAGACTGCCAGGCAGTGCAGTTTGGTCCCTCCTCCATCTCTGAGCTCTCTTTCTGGGCCTCCCCACCAAAGCCCACATGTTCTCTCACCCTCATGTTGCCACCTGCCATTTCTACTCCTAGATCTCAGTCATTCACCATCTGGATCCTGAGGCCTCCCCTTAGCAGTTGAGAGCTTGGCCACTAAAATCAGGCAAACCTAGCAGCCAGCCTTGCCTTCCTCCTCTTCCCAGCTGTGAGACTCTGGGCAAGTAACTGAGTGTCTCAGAGCCTCAGTTTTCCTGTATGTAAAATGGGTACATTCCAGTTATATACTGCTGCATAAACAAACCACCTCAAACGTAGTGGTGTACGACCACAACCCTTTAATTATTCTCAGGGTGTCTGTGGGGCAGGGATTAAGAAGTAGTACAGTGGAGATTGTTTGCCTCTGCTTCATAATGTGCAAGGATTCAACTGGCAAAACTCACAGTGGGGAGCTAGAATTACCTAGAACAGGGATTGGCCACTATGGCTTACAGGCCAAATCCAGTTTACCACCTGACCTGTTTTTGTGAATAAAGTTATATTGGAACAAGCCACACTTTTATCGTCTATGGTTGTTTTCATGCTGCAAAGGCAGAATTGAGTAGTTCCAACAGAGACCACATGGCTCACAAAGCCTAATATATTTACTATCTGGTCATTTCAAGGAAAAGTTTGCCAGTCCCTGATCTAGAGGCTCCTTTACTCCCAAGTCTGGCACCTGGGCTAGGATGAGTCAAAGCCTGGGTTTTGTAGTAACTCAGCAGGAGCACCTACATGTGGACTTGCCTTGTGGCTTGGACCTCCTCACAATATGGCTGCCTCAGCATAGTTGGGTTTCTTACATGGCAGCTCAGGGTTTGAAGAGAAACTGTTTCAGCAAACAAGGTGGAAGCTGCCTGGGCTTTTACAGCCTGGCAGCATAAATCCGTGCATTGATTGTCTTGGCTTGCACTAGCCAAGGGCTGGCAGCAACAGTTCTGCTGCACCCTACTGATGGAAGCAGTCACAGCTTACTCAAATTCAAGGGGAGGAGACGTAGATCCCATCCTGTTGATGGGAAGAGTCCAAGGAATTTGTGCCATGTTTTAAAATGCCTATGGTGGATAATAAAAGCACCAACTGCAGAGAGTTGTTGTGAGGGTGAATGAAATAATCAACATTAAAAGAACGTAATGCAGTTTCTTGGCACATGGTAAGCATCCCGGAAATTCTATCTATTATCATCAGCTTAAATCTTGGGGCTTGCAATCTAAATTTCAGGCTGGGTCCATTTTTCCTTTGTTTTCTGCAAAAGATGTAGGTGTCTAAGAGAGGGGACCCCCATCTCTGGAAGGGATAAGGGGGCTTGCATGGCGAGACTCCTTAGAAGTAATTTTGCATGACTATAGCCCATTCTTTCTTTTTTGACACCTTGGGAATGAGGAGCTCAGAGCCATCTCAAAACCTCACTCTCTAGCTTTATAGGCACAAGGAGCCTCTTGGTGTCAGATGGGACATAGGTCACATAGATCAATGACTGTGACATTGTTCTGCTTGTCTGCCAGCTGGAGAATTTGATAAGAGAAATAAATTAGCCTCCATTTGGAAAGTGGCTTTGACATGAAGGTGGACAGGATCTGTCATAGGGCTGGGTTGTTTTTCCTTTCTTTCCCTTCTCACTGGCCTCACGCAGATTCTTTTTGTCAGGCAGTGATGTGGTTAGTGCAATAGATTTCTGAGCCAATTTGGCCTGAAGATTTCCTTTTCATTGCTGTCTGTTTCCTCTCCTGTCTAGCTCAGTCAGTCCAGGTTCACAGAAGTCCAGCTTTTTCACCCAGCATAATGGTTAGGGTGTGCATTTTCGGGTCAAAGGCTTGAAACTCTGTTCCTTCACTTACTCTGTGATCAGAGCAAGATCGCCCTGCCTTGGTTTTTCCCCTCTGTAAAATGAGAAGTATCAAAGGAGATACTATTATTGGGATTGTGGAGAGGGTTGGATACAGTCATGTGTGTAAAGAAGTCAGTCCAAGGCTGGATACTCAGGGCATGGAAACGGCTTGATGGTGAAGACAACAGAGAATGAGGAAGAGGAACAGGAGGAGGATTAGGAAGAAGAAAGAGGATGGAGGAAGAAGAAGAAGAGGAAGAGAAAGGGGAAGAGGGAGGTGGAGATGAAGTGGGACAGAAGGACAAATAATAGGAGGAAGAAAGAAAAGGAAGAAGGATGAAGAGGAAGGAGGAGGAAAGGGAATAAAGAAGAAGGAAGAGGAGGAGGAAGCTGGAGGAGGAAGAGGTGGAGGAGATGGAGGAGAAGGGGGATGGAGTAGAAGGAGGAGGTAGAAGAGGGGATACAGGAGATGGAGGAGGAGGACATGGAGGAGATGGAGGATGGAGGAGGATGAAGGAAATGCAGAAGGAGGGGGAGGAGGGGGAGGTGGGGGAGGATGGAAAAGCAGCAGCAGCACCTGCCGGCTCCTTGGGAGACCAGTCTACAACACTTATGCTTCCACATCAGGCATCAAAAACTCCATCTGCAGTGGTGCCCAAGGCTGAGGATCTTCCTGCTGCAACGTGCTGAATGAAGTTGGCTGCATGCTGGCTTGCTCTTCTCAATTGGTTGTAAGCACCAGAGACCCAACTAGGCTAGCTCAGCAAGATGAGTTTTCTGTCGTCAGGAGCCATGAAGCAATAAGAGAAAGGGAAATCACATTTCAGGAGCTGGGCCTCCTGAAACTAGACAGGGAGGACGGTCTTGCATCAGGCCAGCCCCATAGACCTGCAGCCAGACTGAGAATCATTGCTTGGGTCCTCATTAGGACTGAGGCTCGGCTGCTGTTTCTGGGGTCTGCACTGGTCTTCGTCGATGACTGGCTTCCTCACCCTCTGCTCTCCTCTTTTCTCTTGTCATTGCTTCTGCTGCCGTTTTGTTCCTAGCCCTCATAGCCTCGGCGTACTTGGGTTCTGGCCCGTTGGGGTTCCTCTGTTCTCTTTGAACTTCGTCTCCTCTTCACCTTTGTTCCTAAATGCTTTCCGCTGTTCTTATTGGCCCAGCTCCTATTTTCGTTGCAGGTCGGAGGCCAGCTGCCATTACGTCCTGACCTGTGGTCCTGTGTTGGGAGTGGGCTATGGCGGTCATAAGACCAGTACGGCTGTTTAGGGCTGTCCATTCACCAAAGCCTGTTGGGTTGGAGGGTGGGGACAGTTCCCCGAGGGAGAGCCCCTGGGAGAGGCCATTAGTATCAGCACCACGTCTAAGTCATCACACATGTGGGCAAAGCGGGGACGGGGAGACGAACATGTTTCTGAGTGAGTCTGAGAGTCAAATGTGAGTTTCTTATAGTTGGCACAACCTTGCATTTCTGTTTCTGGGCTAAAAGGTTGGGACCTGGGCCACTAACTCTCTCTCCATATGACTCCGACAAGTCACTTCCCCTCTCTGAGTCTTGGTGTCCCCATCGACAGGATGAAGGGCTTGGACTGGATCCTCCTTGAAGGATGTGCCCATGTCTTAGCTGTGCTCAGAAAGAAGACCTGCGCCATCGCCCCCTCTGCAGGGCGTGCTGGTCTGAGTTTCCCTCTGCTGGGCACAGCCTCCAGTGCCAGTCCCTCGGGGACGCAGGTCTGGGTCCGACCTGAAGAAGGAGTTTCCCCTCCTGGTGCGGTGATTCTGCCAGGGAAAGTGGGCGCCATCTGCAGCTCTCCCTTGTGATGGTTGTGTTCATGCACATCAGCGCTGAGCTGCACAGAGGAGAACGATGTGATCCCTCCCCTTAGGGAGGTGGAGATAATTCCTTTCTCCGTAAAGACAGTTCCTCCTTCTCTCCTTCCCTTCATCTGTCTTTCCTCTCCTTCCCTTTCCTACTCATTCATTCATTCACTCATGTGACATTTGTTAGCTGCCTCCTAGTTTTTGTTTCTGTGCTAATTTCAGTAGATTCCAAGAGAGCAGGACATAGTCTAGCAGGAGGAGCTGGACCTTCTTCCTCCCTCCCTCTCTCCTTCTCCCCAGCCCTCCAGATCTCCTCCTTTCCTTTGTTTCTTTCTTTCTTTCCTTCATCTAGCACACATTTATTGAAGGACCATGCTGTGCCTGGCACACGGCCACTCCAGATCCTGCTTATATTCATCCCCTGGAACTACTGTAACAAAGGACCACAAACCGGGGAGCTGAGACAACCAACATTCGTTCTCCATGGTTCTGAAGGCCAGAAGCCTGACATCTAGGTGCTGGCAGGGCCAGTTCCTTCTGGGGACCCTGAGGGAGAATCCATTGTGCACCTCTCCCCTCGCTGCTGGAGGCTTCGTCAGTCCTTGGCTTGTAGAAGCATCGTCCCACCTCTACCTTCCTGTTCACATGGCCTTTCCCTCTGTGTGTGTGTCTCCTTTTTCAGTTCTTATAAGGATACTTGGCATTGAATTTAGGACCCACGCTACCCTAAGATGACCTCATCTTGAGATCCTTACATTCATGGCATCTGCAGAAAACTTTAAAAAATAATAATAATAAGGTCACACTCTGTGGTTCCAGGTGCACAGTCTCTTTGGGGGAATACTATTTAACCCCTCCACAGCTCCTGACCACACCCCACCAGGGCCCTTCCGAGGGAGCACATGTGGATTCTTCCTACATCTTTGCTTTAGAGCAGGTTCCGGGCCAGAAAGGCGGTGCGGGGTCCAGCTGCGAAGCGAGCGAGGACGCTGAGGGCTTCTCTCACACTCGCTCTTGAGCTGTCAGGCTGTCGATTCTTTAATAAACACTCCGGAGGAGAGGTGTTAGGGTGGGAAGAGTACTCCGAGCATCTTGGCGTGGCACTCTCCACAGTCAAAGAGGCCCAGGGAGCATGGCTTTCACCTACGTGGCTTTCATTATGTGGTAACCTTTCACTTTGGGTCAACAGTGGGCAGGGAATTGACTCCAGAAACTGTCCCTTCCAGAGCTGAAGGAACCTGGTGGGGATGACAAAGCAGGTGGGACTTCGGCAGGATCCGGGGACTGAGGATGCTGGGGTGGGGTCTCTTTCTTCCTGCTCAGCTCCCTCTCACTGCTGTGTCCCTGCCCTGTTTTTTTTTCCCCCTGCAGGACCACATCCCTGTCCCCTACCAGCCAGACTCGAGCAGCAATCCCTCGTCCACGACGTCCTCCACCCCCTCCTCGCCAGCGCCACCCCTCCCTCCCAGCGCCACGCCGCCTTCTCCCCTCCACCCTTCCCCGCAGTGCACGAGGCAGCAGAAGAACTTCAACCTGCCAGGTACCTCCGTGCTTGGGGGGTTGAGGGTTTGTTGGGTTTGTGCCAGCATCATTCCGGGGCCTGGCCGTGCTTAAAGTCAGGGTTGAAGGCATGGGGATTGAGTCATATGCAGGACAATTGCTGCCTTAATTGATCTTTAGAGTAGCCATGAGGTAAGCATAATCAGCTCCATTTAACAGATGAGAAAACTGAGGCTCTGAGAAGTGAAGAGACTCTGGTGGTGCACAGCAAGCCAGGGTCTGCACCCAAGTGTAAGGCACCAGCGAGCCTTCTGCTCTAGGGCCGGCAGTGGTCTCAGGGGCTCAAGCCACTGAAACTGGCAGGAGCAGCCCATGCCCAGGAGCTGGGGGCCCACAGGCCCAAGCAGGACTGCTCTCTGGGTCTCACCCCAGACATCAGGGTGGACCAGGCTGGAGCTCTGTGTTCAACCCTCTGTCCTGTCCCTGTTGGGTGGCCTCTGACTTCAGCTTTCTCACCTCTGAAAGGTGGGTGACCCCGAGGATTATTCTAGCTCACAGATTCCCACGTGAGTTCATTCACTGCCTGGGGCTGCAACTTTTTCCTCTTGAAGTTGTCTCCTGGCCCTCTGACTGCATTTATTCATTGCTTTCCTTACACAGTTGTTGTGCATCTCCTGCGTAGCAGGTACTGCATGGGTGCTGTGTGCAGGGTGGTGTGCAAGGCGCATGTGCCCTGTGTGAGCTCCCTGCTTCTGCTGTGACAGCAGCTTCATGGCCTGAAACGGCACAGATCTGTTATCTTATAGCTACAGAGGTCACACGTCCACAATTTATCTCACAGGGCTGAAAATCACCGTGTCGGCAGGCTGGTTCCTCGGGAGGGTCCAGGGTGAGACTCCATTTCCTTGCCTGGTGGCGTCTGGTGGCTGCCAGCCTTCCTTGGCTGGTGGCCTCACATCACTCCACCCTTTGTCACAGCTTCCATTGTCACATCTTCCTTTTCTGACTCTCTGACTCTTGTCCTCCCGCCTCCCTCTCCCAAGGACCCTTGGGTCTGCATTTAGGACACACCCAGAGAACCCAGCATCTCAAGACCCTCCACTTAGTCCCATCTGCTGAGTCCCTTTTGCCACGTAAAGCATTGCAGCCGCAGCTCCCAGGCGTTAGGACGTGGGAGTGGGGAGTTATCCTGCCTATCATCACAGTCTCTGCTCTTGTGGAGTTCGTAGCTTTGTGGCAGAGACAGGTGTTAACCAAGCAAACACACACACACACACACATGCGGAGGAAGGACAGTGAACACTGTGAGCGAATTCAAGAAGAAAACAAATTTAAGCAGAAGTGTCGGAGGCAGCTAAGTTATAAAGATAGGGGAGAGTTGTCTCGGCAGAGCAAGGCGAGCACGTGCAAAGCCCCTGCCGCAGGGAAGAGCTGAAAAATTGTCCCAGTGGCTCGAGTGCCACAAACGAGGGGAAAGGCACCAAGTGACAAGAAAGCTGCAGGGGTGAGGCCTGGTGCACCTTATACGGTGTGGTGGGAATTCTGATTTTGTTAAAGGCAAAGTGGAAGGCCATTGCGTGGTTGAGGCAGGGGATGGCTTGATCCTCCTTCCTTCTAGATCCTTCCTTTCCAGAGACCACTCGGGCTGCTCTCTGGAAAGACCTTGGGTGGGGGAGTGGTGGGAACTCCAGAGTGGGAGCACCTTCAAAGTGGCCTCCTGGTCTCTAACATCTGGTCATCTGCAGCCTCTGAGTCCTCATGTCCTCTTGATGCCAGAGACCCAGGAGCCACGCAGGTTTATCCGCTGTCTCTTGGAGCCACTTCTGGCTGGTGTCCCTTATCAGCAAGAGCAGGGCCCACGGTGAGGCCTTTGCTCCTCTTCTGGCCACTCCCTCCCTGTGAGGCACAGCTGTTCTCAGGCATGCAGAACCAACTGTGCGTGTAGGCATGTACTGGACGTACTATTGCCTGGCAGCTGTCCCTTCTCAGGGCAGGGCCTGCTTCCACTGCCCAGCTTTCTTCCTTAAAGGACTGTAATTGCCAGCTGACCTTTTTGCAGATACTGAATCCCCCCAGTTCAGCTGGGGAGGGAAGAAAGAGATCAGCTAAGCCTAGGGAGAACCTCGGGCAGTTTTCTCTTTTTAATTTTAGCCCCTTGTTGACAACAAAGTGCCTGCATGCAATTAGAAACAACAAAAACCCCACTAGGTTACCTAATAGAAAAAAGGTCCCGGAAATCACAGAAGTCAGTTTTCTCTCACAGCTTTGCTCCGTGCCCTGGAATGAGTTGCTTTCCTTCCTGGCCACCTTGTCTTCCCGAATCAAAAACGCATCCACTTGGATTCCAGCTCTTTGGAATTTGGGGATTGCTGCGCTATACAGGAAAATGAATTAGTTCAATAAACACGAGTTGCACACCCTCGGGTACAAGGCGCCAGACCAGGTGCGTGGGACCCTGAGATGCCAGGACCTGCTGTCTGCCCTGGGGGAGTTTGTAACTCAATTCCAACCTCAGGGCCAGCTCATGAAACTGAATGTCTCTTAATTAAAGATCCTTCTCACCTGTTAGTTAAAACCACTTAGAAAGATTTGGGCTTCTTGGTAGCAGCCAATACTTACTCAACACCTTCTGTGCACGCTTACCTCATGTGAGGAGGAACACGGCCCTGTGGGGGAGACTCGTTACTCCCTGGTCTGCACGTGAGCGAGCTGCCCAAGCTTTCACAAACAGCCAACAGAAGAGCACAGGCTCAGCCCTGCGGGGTCAGCTTCCAGACCCCAGGCTCAGAGCCTCTGTGTTCGTTCTTGCTGAGGCAGCTCCCAGCCGTAGCTAGTCCCTGAATTAGTGCCATTGCTTCTCAACGTGTCTTCACCAACTGAGACTCACATCTGAACCCATCCTTGCCCATTGCTTCTACTTGGGGACATAAAACTCTATGTGACCTGTCCATTGCCCCTGACACCCCTTGGGCCCCTGCTCCAGGTCCCCCCCCACCCCTGGGCATAAGGGGTAACGTCACAAACCTGGGAATTGTCTGGAAGAACTGGCCTCTGAAGGGGTGGACGGGAAGTCAAATGGACTGTAGGAGAATCAGCAGTGACACTGAGGAAATTTCTTTTACACAAGTTTTTTTACTAAATGTAGAGATTCACTCACGGGCAGAATAATGGTCCCCCAAAGATGAGCACGTTCTAATTCCAAGATCTGGGAATGTGTTACTTTCCATGGTGAAAGGAACTTGGCAGCTGATTCTGTGTTAAGGATCTTGAAGTGGAAAGATTATCCTGGATTCTGGATTATTTGGGCGGGGGTAGGGAGACTGTAAGTGTAATCACGAGGATCCTTAGATGAGGGAAGCAGGAAGGTCAAGGACAGTGGGAGGCAACGTCAGACGGAAGCAGGGATCAGCGTGGGGGGCGATGGGCTGAGAAATGCAGGCAGCTCCAGCATCCTGAAGAGGCTAGAAGCCCCGGGAAGACCAGCCCTGCCATCCCCACGGTTTCAGCCCCTGAGGACGTCATATCTCAGACTTCTGACCTCCAGAACTGTGCGACGATAAATTCATGCTGTTTTAAGCCACCAGGTTTGTGGTAATTTGTTTCAGCAGCAACAAGAAAACTAATACAATGTTCAATGCAGAGAATTGGGGAAACACAGGAAACTCTCACTAGTTTTTCTTTTTAAGCCACTGTCATCACTGTGCCAACAGGGGGGAAGATGATGACATTAGATTACGGTCCCACAGACTTATCTCTGGGTGTGTGCTTGGGCACCTACTGAAAGTGAGGTTGTGCTCAGGATGATGCTCCGAGGTGGGGCGCTCTGTGTTCGGGGAGCATCAAACGAGGGGGTTGGCTTGGGTGTTCAGAGCTCTGATTTTTCACACCTGTTCTACATCCCTCAGAATTCGGGGTGTCTGCAGAAGTCTGGAGACCCTCGAGGGTGGGTGGAGAACCCAGCTGTGGGGGTACCGAAGGGGCAGCTCCAGGGTGACACTCACTTGAGTGTTTTCTTTTTTTGCTAGCTCCCCACTACTACAAATACAAGCAGCAGTTCATCTTCCCAGGCGAGTGTCCTGTGAGCCCAGCCCTTCTGAGTGGGATGGACGGAGGTGAACGCTGGGGCGGACGAGCTCAGAGAGGGTGGTGGTGGGATGACCAGACCCCAGGATAATGGCTGGACGGGGTGGGGGGGCGGGAGGGGAGGGGAAGGGTGGAGTAGGAAAGTATAGGGGGTCCCAAGGGCACAACGGCCCCAGTGAGGTGGTCTGAGAGGGGGTCTGCAGTAGAAAGACGGGCAAGGGTAGGAGCAGGCCAGAGCCACATGGCAGAGAGCGATGGTCAGAGGGACCTGAGCTGGGCGCTGGGAGATGTGAACCAGGCGGCCTCATCGTTCCAAAGGGGATCAAGAGGGAGGAGGGTTCAGAGATGACCAGCGGCTTGGGAGTGTGGGCAGCCCCCTCAGTAACAGTAGGGGGTTTGGTCAAGATGTCATTTAGACTGCTGGTGCATCTGAGCAGGTAAATTCCAAGTGGTCGAGGAAGGGAGGGGACTGGCCAGCCCCAGGAACCTATGATCTGGTGAGAAGTTACTGGCTACCATCATCTCCCAGGGGTTAGGCTCTGGGTGGCTGTGAACTCCGTGTCTGGTTTGTGACTGTTTCATCTCTGACCGCCAGATGTGGTGCCTGTGCTGGAGACGCCACCCCGGGCGCCCCAGGTCATCCTGCATCCAGTGACCTCAAATCCAATGTAAGTGGAACAGAGGTTGCCTGCCTCCACCCTGGCCCTTCAGTCCACTCAGCATCCCTATTTCTTCTTCTTCCCAGAACTGATGTGGTGGAGGGTGGCAGGGGGAGAAGATGGAGGAGGACAGAGAGACATGGGAATGAGTCAGGTGAAGAGGGGAGGGTGTGACAGTCCAGGCCGAGAGAGGCAACTCCTGCCTTGTGTCCAAGTCAGCTCCGTCTTGTGTCCCTGGCCCTGCCTGTCATGTGTGATTTCCAGGGGCTGGACCACTTCCTTAGGACCTCCAGACCCTCCTATGAGCAATAAGACAACTTGCAGGCAGTAACCAGGGCTTAATAGAAGGACAGCTATTCTATGTTATTGTCCCCCTTTTAAAAAGTATAATTTAGGTTTACACTAGGGATCAGCAGATTACAGCCTATGGGACCAATCCAACTAGCCACATGTTTTTATAAATAAAGTTTTGTTGGAACACGGGCATGCTCATTTGTCTACAACACACCGTCCCTGGCGGCTTTCAGGCTCTAGCAGCAGAGTCGTGTGGTTGCGACAGGGACTGTGTGCCCTGCAAAGCCTAGAATGTTTACTGTCTGGCCCTTTAGAGAAGGAGTTTGCCGATCTCCAGTTTACACCATTATAAAAATAATTTAAGCTGATTTTGGAAAATTTGGACTGTTCTGTTAAAAAAAAGAAGAGAGAAGGATCATGTCTGATCACGCCGCTCTTAGGTGTGAGCTCTTTCTATTCATAGTTTATATACTTGCAAACCACGATATCCACGCTTTCTACCCTACTTTTTCCTGTCAGTGCGATAACATCACAATTTTCATATCATTTCAGACTCTTCATAGACAGTGTTTTTAATGGATGTAAATACAGGGCCCAGCACAAATAACGCCCCTTTTATGACAAAATCTTTTATTACAAAATCATAAGCATGTTATTCTGTAACATAATAGCACACTTGAGCACACTGTATGACATTTTAGGCGACATGTTCAAATCTCTGTCCATCTCGTGCGGGACATTCAGGCACCCTCCCAACCACTCTCAGTCAAACAAGCCTCACTTCTGCCGGACCCTGTATTCCATCACCGCGGAATAATTCCCTCAACCGCTTCTGACTGCTGGCTCTCACGTCTCCCATACTTCACGGTGTGTGGCATCCTTAGCATCTGAGAATACAGACCCTCTTTCCAGGTGGTCTATGGCTTGTGCAGCCAGAGTGAAGTCACCTTCCTTAACTTCTTTGGTTGTGACCAAAGTCTGGGGCTTGCTAGGGACCTAGCTTCTGTTTGGCTGGTTTCCCTACTCACGTTTTTTGCCTCCTTGCTTCTTCTTCTGACTCTGCCAGCTGCCCCATCCTCTCTGACCCCTGTTATGGACTTTGTTAAAGACCCAGAAGGGCACATCTCTGGGCTCCGGGGAGCAGCCCTGAGCCAGGGGATGTTGTGCTGACATGTCGCTCCGGGTCCTTTCTCTGCTGTGCATGAACCAATTCCACAGTTTTGTGCAAGGCGAACCCCAGGTTATTAACTGGCAGTCAGGGAGTGCCAGCGAGAAAGCAGAGTTAATAACTGCCTGCGATCTGCTTTGATGTGCGTGGAGTGATGGGAACTAACTCTGCACAGAAGGGAAATAATTGAATAGCCCCGGCTACTGTAATCACGCCTTGATGTCAGCAAAGAGGCCCCGATTCCCAGGGTGCGAGGAGGAACTCCAGCTGCATTGTTCCATCCCAGCCTCCCCCGGGGTGTCAAGTTCCCAGCGTATCAGCTGTCATGTGTAGTTTCATTCTGCCTTCCCAGCCTGAACTATAAATAACTGGTTAATGGGATGGCAAATGCCGCTCTGACCAACCCTTCTAGGCCTTATGGTCTTTTGGGCCCCTCTCACCATGAGCCCTTCCAGCAAGTGGATTGACTCTGTGGGCTGGGCCAGCAGCTTCCTGGGGTCTGAGGGTCAGGATAGGGGAGGCCCCCCAAATGAGGAGGTGGGGGGTCGGCTAAGCTGGGGAAATAGGAAGGGGGCATGGAATCTATTGATTCTTTTCTCCCGCCAGTTGTAGCCCACCCCATAAACACATGTGTATCCCGTATTCTAAACCCCCCTGAAAAAGCCCCTTAACACACATGGCATCCCACATCCCATCACATCCCACATACTCTGACATTCCCCTCTTATCCTCAGTACACACCAATGACACCAAACTCACACCCACAGGACAGCTCCTGCACGGAGCACATCCCGTAATACCTTCACGATACCTTCGATAGAGATATTTAGTAAACACACACACACACACACACACACACACAGCCCCTGGTGCCATACCCAGCCTGTTCCCATACTTACAGCACAACCACAGCTCCTGAGCTCGTGAATGTGTGCCTCCCTATCTCTGTCTCTCTCTGTCTCTCCCTCTCACACACACACCCTGCAGTCCAGTTCCAGTCCTGTACGGTCTCGCTTCCTCTTCCTCATTCTCATTCCACACGTCTTGGTATAGTGTCCCCCGAAGGGTCCAGCAGCACAAGGCGGACCCCCAGACCCACCCAGGAGCCCTCTCTCCCGGGAGTTTCCGTCTCAGTCCGCAGGGTTTGTGCATTCAGTTCCCACAAACCCTTGGCCCCAGTCGTGTCTAGCCTTTCTGCACAATAGCCACGTGCTTTCTCCAGTCCCTTTAGCAGTAATGTACTATTTCTTAAAGTCAGGAGCCAGGCCAATTTCAGCTCTACATCCTTCTCAGGGCTTAGCACTGTTCCTGGCACATAATTTTAATCGAATGAATAAATGAATGAATGAGCGAGCAAACAAACCCATGAGCACTAGGGTCCTTCCCAAAGGTCCCGGATCTGAGTGAACTTCCGAGACCTGATCAATTCTTTCCTGAAGAACATGCAGCTCTCTGAGGATTCTTCCACCCATGGCATTTAGGCCGGTTTGTAAGAAAGCCCCTAGATTAGTGGAAACCGAAGCAGTAATGAAAAATGAACCCTGAGCAGCCCAGAGAAAATTTATTCAAAATAATATCCATGTACACCACCTTTTTTTTTTTTTATGGCGAGGGTATGGATTACCTCAGACACCAGCTTCGAAGTGAAACTCGAGATAAAGGCTCGGTGGCGAGGACTTCTCACCTTAGGGCTCCTTATACAGGGATAAACTCAATATCTGGACCCACCTTTGCCCCTGAGGGTCACATTTATTTTTCTTTCTTTAAAGCTTGGAAGGAAATCCATTGCTTCAAATTGAAGTGGAGCCAACCTCAGAGGTGAGAACTGGAGATCGGGGAAGCAGCCTGTCCTGGGGTTTCCCAGCACTCGGCTAAGCCAAGGGATGACTTTGATGACGCAGAGGGCTGGGGGCAGGTGGGGGCTACGGGGCCCTTGGGTGATGGATGTTCTAACTCCAGGACAACTACCAAGTGGTGACCCCTCCCAGCACCAAGCCTAATGGGCCGTTATATGGTGTGCATCACGGAAAAGCTAGTTGCGTGGAAGTTGGCAAGCAATTTGCAGTTAGTTGAAAAACCAGCTCAGGGCAGGATAAGTCCCTGGGGGCTTTGTGCCCCACTGCCTTTCAAGAATACAGGGGAGGAGGTGGGGGCCTCAGGCACAGCGAGCTTGGTGGGGTGTTGAGAACATTCTGGGGCTCTTTCCCTCCTGCCAGCGCCACTGGAGGAGTAAGTGCAGTGTCCTGCGTGAGCTCTCCCAGGGGGCCCCGAACTGCAAGGAAAAGAGTCAGGCTC